>JAMALN010000398.1:0-35635 GCA_023630115.1 Cutaneotrichosporon sp. PK4640 | reverse complement strand
TGCTGGGGCTGCGCGTGCGCGCCGAAGATGTTGTTGTTGTACGACATGGCCGCGGGCGCCGGATCGTCGCAAGCACAGGCACAGTCGAGTGTTCGTGCCCTGTCGTCCCAGGTGCTGTTGTCCTAGTCTCCGGTTGCGCGGCAGAGAAGAGGATGAGGGGGAGGGAGGGAGGGAGGATGGAGGTTGTGGATGTTGGGGTTGTTGGATCGGTGAACGCATCACTCGAGCCAGAAACCAAAGCCCAAAGATGTTTGCGGCACGTGGCAAATTGATTCCGCTCGGTACTGCGGTGGAGGTCAACCACCTTGACTGCTGCAGGATCATGAAGGATTGGACTGTTGATGTTGATTGCTGCATGGGATGCATGCATGAGGAGAGATGGACACAACGATATTCAACACTAATGTAATCATACAACGAGTGGTCTACACGGCTACTGCTACTATACACTGGTGTTCTGCATTACAGGTTAAGCTTGCGGTAACTGGTGGTCAGCCATGGCCGTCAAGGAGGGAGCTCACCGCATAAGCACGGCTTTATAATTGCGGTTGTAGCCAGCCTTCTTCATCGCCTTTTCACAGATCTTGCCGGCATCGTAGCCTGGACTCTGCCCTGGGTTCTCAGCCTTGAAGTTGGCCCAGAAGTCGGCGCAGAACTGGTTCTTCATGTCAGCAGAGCGATGCGATGGTCCTCACCTCCTCTTCAGACCAGACCTTGCGGGCCTTGCTCGGTGCAGTGGCTTTACCCCTGGTGGCTGCGACGGAAGCATGGGAGTCGGCGTCCACGGCCCCGTCCGCGAGAGACAGGGTCGACGGTTCCGGCGAAGCGCTGGC
Organism: Cutaneotrichosporon sp. PK4640; assembly: GCA_023630115.1. NCBI lineage: Eukaryota > Fungi > Basidiomycota > Tremellomycetes > Trichosporonales > Trichosporonaceae > Cutaneotrichosporon > Cutaneotrichosporon sp. PK4640. The sequence goes on along the minus strand of JAMALN010000398.1, from coordinate 34,802 downwards.
GACTTCGGCTGGCTCCTGAAGGTTAGAGCTGCACGGCGTAGAACAGCTCACCTGTGCTCCAGAAGCCGATGTCGACGTAGGTGACGCGGTCTCGTCTTGTGGGGCGGTGTGAGCGGTGTTGGACTGCCGTGAGCCATGGTATGAATGAAGTGGTGCTCACTGTGGACTCCTCGGGCGACTGGATTGTACTGGTCGCCTCAGGAGCAGCCTTGGCCCGTCCGCTGGGCGGAAGGCCGTCGAGCTTCTGTGACCAAAGCTTGCGCTTGCCGGCCAACGGCCGTGTTGGGCGTATTGAGGGAGCGGCGCCAGTTTGATGTTCTTCTTGCTCCTCGTCGACCTGACGGGGGTCTGAGGTGGGAACTTGGGTGCGGGATCGTGAGATTGTGGTGTGATTGCGAGCCTGTGTGGCCGCTCGCTTACGCTTGGAGGGAGCGTGAGAGAGGACGGGCATCGGGTTCGGGGAGATGGCGGGAGGAGGGTTTGCCAAGCTCGCGCTCCGCTGCTTTGCAGCCCGCACACCAGGGGCCCGTGAGCTTCGGGTACGCGTGGACGGCGGGCTGGGCATTGCCACAGCCGGGCTCTTGAGTTCCTCCAGCACCTTCAGCACCTCTTGCGCCTCCTCCACTTCAGACGGGCGAGGAGCAGCCTCCACGACCGCTGCGCGCTTCTTGCCCTTGATCCCTTTAGCGAACTTGCCGCGCTTGTCCCTCAGAATTTCAGACGTGCGGTCCTCGGACAAAGGCGAAGTCTTGCGCTTTCGGCGTGGGGGAGGTGAGGCGCCTTCAGGACTGTTGGGAACGGAGGAGATGGACTGCTTCAGTGAGTGTGTTTACAACTGGTGAACCTACGCTGCTGGTTACGCGCCGCGAGGCCTCGCTCTGGTCGGCACCTTGATCCACGAGAACGACCCTTGAGCTGTGACGGTGTCAGTTGGAGAGGATCAAGAGCAAGGGTGACGTACTGGTAGGGATAGCGGTTTGGGCCACTCGTTCCTTCTGATGTCTGAACAAGGGCGTCAACCTCGTCTTCCTCGGAGGCATGTTGTTCAACACTTCCTGCCTGCGAGAAGGGTCGCTGGGCAGGCTCGGGAGGACAACCGTCCCATTGGGGCTGTGATGGCGGTGAAAGCGAGTGCCACACCTCAGGGGGCCCCATGTGGTACGGGGAGAGTGGCGACTCGGGGTCGACCAGAGTGTCAACAGTGTGTCGTATCGCTGACGTGAATGGCTCTAGGCGCGAACGACGACCAGGTGTGGCGAAGACATGTTGCTGGTATCCCCTGTGAGATGACTCCCGCAGATACAGCCCTCTGGGGCCCACCTCAGCGCCGACGTCGGTAAAGGGATGAGGAGGATTGCGCGGCGTACTGAGGATGGATGGCCGCTCCGCGTTGCTGTGGGAGCCGAGGCGTGGCCACCTCTGTGACGAAAGCCAGGTGTTCGGCTCAACGCCACTCGGGCTGCTGGGGACGTCCGAGAGGGAGTGGCGAACGTTCGTGTCATCGTCATTCAGCAGCGAAGCCATCGGCACGGAGGGGGCCCACTCTTGCTTCGTAGACGTCTCGGTAGCAGTGACTGGGTCATCGACAGGCGAGGTGACGGCTGGTGGCAGGATAGTGGAGGACGAGGGAACTAGAGACTGTGGCGCCGATTCGACCGCCGCTGCCTCGCTCTGGCACTCAGGAGCTGAGGCCTCGGGGGCTTCGGATGGGCTGTGGGCTGGGTCGCCCTCGGGGGTTGCCTCGCCTGCAGCCTCAGTGGTGGAAGGAGGCGAGGAAGGCGGGAATGGGGTGGCCAGAAGGGGCTCGGGGTCACTAGCGTCTGCTGGAGAGGTCGGCGAGTCGTCGATGGCCTCCAGGGCCGAGAATGGAATGCCCTCCCTGTCGGGGGAAGCCGCAGCTGCCTCGATAGTGTCGTCAACCGGTGGCGAGGTGAGGCCGGGAAGCGTCTGGGGAGGGTGGCCGCTTGCGGGTGTGCACGGCCTGCTGTCGTCTTGAGAGGGATGGCCACATTGACCAGGGGATGAGGAGGACGCGTCGGCGGGAGTCGCAGGGGTTGTCTGTACGCACGCCTCGCTCGGCTCGAGAGAGGTTGCCGCCTCAGCATCCTGGTCTTGACCATCGTGGCCCTCGCCTGCGCCTGTGCTTGTCGACTCTAGGCTGTCGTTCGTGCTTGTCGACTCGAGGCTGTCGTCCGTGCTGGCTGCATCGTCACGCTCGCTGGGCACGATGGCCGAGGGGGCCTGTGTCGAAATGAGCTCGGATGCAATGCTCAGCGGAGCCGCAATAGGGTCGAGCGCAGTGGACGAGGGAGGCAGGGTAGGGGAGAGTGGAAGAGGTTCGATGTGAAGTCCGTCAACAGGCACCTCTGGGCACTGCTCCATCAATGGCGAGGATGGAGGCGATAGGGCAATAGGGGGCATGTAGCCATTGCGGTCGCTGGGCGGAAAATACGAGCGCTCCGACAGCCCCGCGTCCGAGACGTCCTCGGGTTCGCTCTCTGGTTCGAGCGACGCGCTGGGCAGAACCTCGTTGGGGATGTCATCGGGCGGCGGCGGGAGAGTTTCGCGCGGCGAAGGAGGTCCGAGAGCCTGAGTGGCGTGGGCGGGCGTGATGGTCTCCTCAGGCGTGGCAGTGTCGGTGGATGGCACGATGGTCGCCTCGGGCTCGCTTGGTGCGGACGTTGCCAGCGGGGAGAAGGTCTCCGCGTCGGCTCCCTGAGGGATGTCGTCGTTGGGCGAGGGCTCCGCGAGAGGACCCTCATTGCCCGAAGAGTTGGGGGGCGCAAAGAGCTGGATGTCGCAAGCGTCTCCACCAATACCCGTGTCCCCGGTGGGTGAGCTGGGGTCGCCGACGGGGTCATCGGTAGGCACAGCGGCCGGCGGGTCTGCAACTCCAACCTGCGAGGGAGCCAGTGACTTGTGGACGACGGCTGTATTCCCGTCCTGCATGGTCTCTTGATGCTCCTCCGTCTCTGCGCCCTCGACGTCTGGCCATTCGGAGTCGCAGTTGTCGGACGCAAGGGCCGTGGGGACAGCCGTGCTAGTGACTGCGAGAGGACCGTCGATGGAGACCGCCATAAAGCGATTCAGGAGGAACGTTGTCGTGCCATCCGTCTCGCCGCCGTCCTCGTGCTCAGCCGCCTCAGCGTCCGCAGACTCGATCCCAGGCGAGAGAGCGTCCTCGGGCGAGAGATCCGCCTCGGCGACCAGGGCAGGGGTTGGAGGGTCGCTGGTGAGGATCGGGGTCACATCGGCTTCGGGAGGGTAGAGAGAGTCAGGCACGATCGCCGATTCCGGCACCTCGTCGGGCAGACTTGGGGACGAAGTGCCGCCCTCCGCCGTGGATAACGGGCCCGTGGTGGCCTCGCTGCAGGACCCCGAGTCTACGACTCCGGCGCCTGGCGACTTCTTGGCAGGCCCCGGCAACAGGGGGTGAGCCTCCGGTGAGGGCTCGTCGTTGTCCTGTCCCAGGCTCTCGACGGAGGATGGCCGGAGCACGTCCTTCGGGGACGAGGCAGGCCGGCCCAACTCCGTTGGAGGTGCTGACGTGGGCGAGGAAGGAGTTGGGGGAAGGTCGGGTTGGAAGGGGAAAGGCCACGATGTGGCAGCCTCGGGCAGTCTGGGGAGGGCTACCGTGAAGGAAGGAGGCGTCGGGGGAGGGGTGCGGTGCGCCACACCCGGAGACTTGGACATCTTGTCCACGACAGGCGAGTCGTGGAGGAAGGCCGAGAACAGGTCGTTTGAGGGAAGTGGTGTGGCCGCGCGCGAGGGGGAAGGGGTGGTGGGCGCTGGTGCGTCGGGTGGGGACAGCGAGTCGATCGCCATGCTGGGCGAGTCGAGGTTGTAGAAGCGCTGCCTCTCGCTCGTGCTCGAGAAGAAGCTTGCGCTCTCCTGGCTCTGAGTCGCGTCAGCATCATCGCCACCTCACACAGCTCGTCATGACTCACGAAACGCTCTGGGTCCGCCAGGCGATCAATCACGCCGTCCAGCTCTTCCGCGAGAGCATCGTATTCTATGCGGGGAAGCGGCTTGAAGCCGAGTAACGCGCGGTCGTCATCAGAGGAGAAGTCGGACAGATGTCTTGAGCCGAACGGGTCCCACATCTCCTCGGGTAACGAGACGACAGGCCACTCGTCCTCCTTCTCGTCTGGTGCGTCGTAGCCCGCCCACTGGGCGCGCGTCGCGCTGGCGGACGTGCCGCTCATGCTGATGTGGGCAGAGCGGGGCTGTTCCCTGGGCGAGGGAAGGTGGGAGAAGGTGGGTGACGACGTGTTCTGTGGTGAGCATCTGCGCACTGACGGCGGTGACAGCACCCACGGTGGTGACGGTGGGGTTGACGCGCTTGGCTGGGCCTTTCTTGTTTCACCAACCGTGCACGTGCTCGGTGTTGGAGGGCTGAGGTGGCCGAGATAGAGCGAGAGAGGGGGAAGGAGTGAGGAGGAGGAAGCGGTGACGAGATGGAGGGTAGTGGTTGTTATGGGATGATGTGCGGGGGCGAGGAGGAAGGAGAAGGTTATGTGGAATGGCGTTGTATGTGTGTGTTTGTGTGGGGTGTGGGGTGCAGAGGGAGAGGGAGGGAACAGAGGGAATGGGGAGGAATGTAGATGAGGAAAGGGGGACAGTCGACAAACGAAGACGACGAGGTGGATGATGAAAATGAGTGATAAGCCAGGTAGACTGCGCGTCTGGCTACATCTGGGGTGAGTAGACTGCACTTTTGCCCGGAGGAAGGTCGAGGAAGGTTGATCGACTGCATGATCGACTGGTTGACAGCGCCAGGGGCCAGGGGACGGGCGACTGATCATCACCCAGACCACACCCTGCAGCTTGCAGAGCCACAGTGAGTAGAGAGTTGAACCATGGCCTGGGCTGCTGGTAGCCCGTTGTCGGTCAATTTGGTGGCCAGCATGGCCAGCTGGACAAGATTTCAGAGTGCCGTGTGGAGGGGGACCGGGGGTGAGGAATGCGAGGCTGGCAGTGGGCGACTCGAGGGAATGGTGAGGGACAGTGCCACAGGGGTTGAGAATGTGGACGAGCCGAGCAACGCGAGTCGCGAGCAAGACCGCTCTCCCTTTGGATCTCTTGTCCCCACCTCCCAACCCTCTCCAGTGTGGGGTGGTCATGGCCGAGCACCATCAAAGGATCCCAAACGAGGGTGCTCCACTGCCATTCCTAGGCATGCTAGGCATCAATCGAGTTGCGCGGATTGCTTGATAAACGCTCCAGGATCCGGGCGGCCGGCAGGTACCGTAACCCGACTGTCGCCCTCTCACGCTCGCGGGGCGCTCGTCCGTCTGTTGATCAGCTGACCGGCTCGACCGCGTTGAGCGGCTTGCGGGAAGAAAAGTTGACCATGTGCAATGCACACAGATTCGTGCGTCGTCCAAGCGTAAGGGGGTGGGATGAGGGCGAAGTGGAGCCTAATCAGTGGTCTGTGCAGTTTGACCCACACCCCCTTGCTCCATGCTCCAATTGATCCCCTCGCCCTCGACAGACCGGCCAGCTCGGAAGCTCGGAATGCGAGGAATGCGGGATTCGGGACGCGCTGGCCGCTGGGTAGCTGGGTAAAGAGGGGTGCTTGCGGTGGCGGCGCCTCTGGATGGCTCGTGACCGCTCAACCTGCACATCCTGGTGCACAGGCCGCTCCCACACTGCGCCGTGTGCCCTGCCGCATGTGCCCCACGTCGCTCCCCGAGGTGTCGATCAAACATCTGCGAGCACTCGATCCATTCGCCACCCATCCACCTTCATGCTGCTGTCAGCTTGCCCCGCTCACGGCTCACCATCGTCGCACCATGAAGAGGAGTGGGCAATGCGGAATGTCAGTTGAGGACCGACTGCCTCTTGTTGCCTGATCTCATTTACATCCGAGAATTATCCGGATGCAGCAACCGTGGGAATCTCGAAATTTCAGTTGCCATCTCGGCCACCCACCACAGTCTTGTCAACAACATCGACCATGGCCGAGACAGACTTCCAGCTCGACGTGCCGCAGAAAAAGCGCAAGCGCACCGGCAAGGAGCGCGAGGAGCGGAAGCGTGCCGCTATCCAGGTACGGCTCTTGGGAGGCGGCACTGACGCGCAGGCCAAGCTCGAGGCTGAGGCTACCGCTGCGGCTGGAACGCAGGACGAGCCCGCTGTGGCCCCCGAGCCCGAGACGAAGCCCGAGGCGGGTGCCGAGAAGGTGGAGGACGCGGCTGCGGCCGTGGACTTTGACAAGATTGCCCAGCGTGTCGTGAGTTCCCGGGACCGTGCACAACTGACGACAGGCGCCAGGCTTGAAGAAGCTCCACCCCGTGTTCAAGCAGGCCAAGAAGGCCGAGACGTCGCGCCTGATCAAGAAGATTCGCTTCCTCAAGTGAGCTCACGGCTACGCTCAGCAGCTGACGCCAGGACCAAGTCCGAGGACGTCGCGGAGCTCGAGGCACAGCTCAACCTCCTCTCGGCATTGCAGCTGCACGCGCTCGCGACGACCCACCTCCGCCAGAAGCTGAAGAAGCACTACAAGCTCAAGCACGTCGAGTGGCCCTCCACCCTCGTCGACGCTCTCCCCGTGAACCCGAGCGTGCCGTCGTCGTCGTCGAGCGCGACGCCGGACGTGATCGCCAAGGTCGAGAACCGGCTGTGCTCGTCCAAGCCGGTGGCGGACGCGGTCAAGCCCGTCCTGGCGTGGGTAGTGTGCGAGCCCGGAGCCGCGCTCAAGATCGCCAGCGCCAAGGGCGGCAAGGAGGTCAAGCCGAAGGGCAAGCGCGCCCCTCAGCCCGAGTCTGATGACGAGAGCGAGGACGAGGGCTTCGTCGCTGGGCCAGTGGAGGGGCTGGACAGCGACGACGAGGCGGTGATGGAGGACAAGGCAGCCGATGCCGCTGGGTGGGAGTCGGGGTCGGTGGGCGGGGACGAGAGCGACGGGGACGACTCGGACTCGGACTCGGACTCCGAGGGCGGGCTCCGTATCGCCCCGCCATCAGACTCGGAGTCTGGAGACGCCCCGCCCAAGAAAAAGGCCAAGGCCCCCGAGCCCAAGGCGCCGCTCAAGAAGGAGAAGGGGAGCAAGGGCAAGGCGGACGGCTCGTCGTCCATGTTCCTGCCCTCGCTCGCGGCGGGCTTCACGGCGGGCGACGGCGACTCGGACCCGGACATGGACTACGACGAGGACGGGATCATCGGGAGCAAGAAGGCGGTGCGCAAGAACCGCCGTGGGCAGCGTGCTCGCCAGGCGTGAGTTGTGTTACGTGTATCGAACTGACGACAGAATCTGGGAGAAGAAGTACGGCAAGGGCGCCAAGCACGTGATCAAGGCGCGCGAGGAGGAGGAGAAGCGGATGCGCGGGCCGCAGGGGCAGCGCCGCGACCAGGGATGGGGGCAGCGTCGCGAGGCTGCCCCAGCGCCGGCGCCGGCTGCCAAGCCAGCAGCCGCGCCGCGCGCCGAGGCCAAGCCGCAGAAGGAGGCGCTCCACCCCTCCTGGGAGGCGGCCAGGCAGCGCAAGGCGCGCATGGAGGCCAAGGACGCGCCCAAGGCCACCAAGATTGTGTTCGACTAGTCTCATGCATTGCATTGGTTCTTGCGCTTGCCGCGGCTCCCCCCTCCCCAACATTTAAATACATTCCACTGACCTCCACCTGCGGAGCCATTTGCTTCCGTTGCCACCTAAGATCTTCAAACATGACCCACAGGAATGCGGCGCTCTCATCCTCCCACAGTCCATCTACACGCCATGACGACGCACCACCCGCGCCGGCACCCCATCATCCTCATCACGGGCACGCCCGGGACGGGCAAGACGCTGCACTCGAGCCTGCTGGCGGCGGAGAGCGACGGCGAGCTCGTGCACCTCAACATCGGCGACATTGTCAAGCTGCACGGGCTGCACGAAGGCTGGGACGACGAGTGGCAGAGCTACACGGTCGACGAGGACCGGCTGCTCGACCACCTCGAGGATATTGTCAACCCGGCGTCTGGGCCGGCCGAGACTGGTGCGTGGGGAAGACTGGGCAGGGCTGACGGCAGGCTTCATCCTCGACCACCACGACCCGGGGCTGTTCCCCGAGCGCTGGGTCGACCTCGCTGTCGTGCTGTCGTGCGACAACAAGGTGCTGTACGAGCGCCTCGAGGCCCGGTGAGTGGGAAGTCGTTGCGCGCGGGGCAAGCCACGCGCGTGCTCAGCTCTCTTCTCTATAGGCAAGCTGACCGCAGCAACTACCCGCAGAACAAGATCACGGAGAACATTACGGCCGAGATTATGATGACGTGCGCGAACGAGACGCGCGAGAGCTACGACGAGAACATTGTTGTCGAGCTCAAGAGCGACGGGTCTGGCGGCGAGAACGAGGTCGAGGACAACGTCCACCGCATCGCGCAGTGGGCGGCGCAGTGGACGAAGGACCGCGAGGCGGGCGTGCACGAGGAGTAGGCTTGACATCCATAGAGAATCACAATCATAATCACATCGAGGCGCGCGACGCCCCATTACGCGTGCTCGCCCGCGGCCCCAGCCCCGCGCGTGGATCGCGCCTTGTCGCGCCTCGTCTCGCCGCGCTGCTGCTCGCTGCTAGCACGATACACCATGCATTCATTACCCGCCATAAATGCTCTACCCGTCTCTCGTACACGATGCACCGACGATTAACCGTAGACGCTGATGTCAGTTGGGATAGGGCATCTTCAACTCACAGACGGAAGACGTCGTTCTGGACGTAGTACGAGCCGTTCTCGGGGATGAGCTGCGCGTCAGTTTCCTTATCAATGCCCCTCGCCCACCTGGAACATCTGCGAGAACTGGAGGACGTTGGTGCCGTCGTCGACGAGGAGCTGGCCAGTGACGAGGACCACGAGCGACGCGACGGTGGGGGATGCTGGTTGCGCGTCGACGGTGACAACGCGGTGGACGACCTTTGTGAATGGGAGGTTCTGCGTGTGAGCCGGGTGTGGACAGCGGCCTGAGTGTGGCGTGGGGGGCTCGCGCCCGCGGCCCAGTCGCCACCTAGGCCCTCTGCACGACCCACCTTGAGCTTCTCGATGATGTTGTTGACGCCCATGATCTGCTCCTGCTCCCAGGTGAGCATCGACTGCTCGCGCTGGCGTCAGCTCTGCCTGCCCCGGCACGCACGTAGAGCGCCTGGAGGCTTGCCCGGTCGTTGTCGAACGTGGGGTAGTAGAAGTCTGGGGTGAGCACGGACGCCGGCGGGGCAGCGGCGGCGCTGGACATACCGGTGAACTGGGGGGTCAGCGGGCTCTGGGGAGGGGAAAGAGACGTACTGCCTTGGCAACGGAGTTGATGTCGGCCATGGTTGGAGGTGTGAGGAGGTGCACAGAACCAAACAGATGTGCAGCTGTGTACTCGACATCTTGGACGTGCTACTTCGATGACGCTTGGGCGAATTGCCACCGACGGGGATATGGGAAACCCCGAGTGGAGGAGTGGCTGCCCCACTCTGTTTTCGAGAGACCAGAGTGGGGCAGGATTCAGGGGGCTGAGCTTGGGCCCCGTATGCCGAGAAGGTGCCGCGCGGACCATTAGCCAGATATAGATTGGCTTTGAATTCAGGGATTAACAAGGTCGCGGGCACAAGTGTGACGTCTGGGCGGGCCATCCCATGGGCAATGCAGTCGCAGCCAGGCAGCAGCGCAGCACTTGTCTGCAGTCAGTGATCCCGTGAGAGCCGCGGAAGGCTGCCGGGCGGGGCGGGGCTACCGGGTGTAGGAAGGCAGGCAGTGAGATGAGATGCCAAGACAAACTAGATTTGCCCCATGTAGGCAAAAGACAAGGCTGCTCCAGGAACAGGATTGTAATGAAGGCACACGCGTCAAGAACAGCCCGTCCTCACCCATGCACCCAGTCTCACCCTGCACACATGCGCCCACCTCGGCCTCCTATACCTCCTAGCGCACCTCGGCCCACTTTAGCAACCGCAGCAGGTGCACTGCGCGAGCAATCCACAGTCGTTCTAGGCCTAATGCTCTGAATAATGTGCCTGGATGTCGCATTTAGTTTCTGGACAATGAAACCCTTATGGGTCTGCATGGGCTTTGGCCGTCGGGACGTTGGATGATGGATGCCGGATGGATCCATGTCGACCAGCCCCCCGCCTTCCCATGTCTCTCTCATCTCTCATCTCTCTCTCATCTTTTTACTCGCCTCTCCTCTTCATCTACTCATCTCCCTCCTCACTTCTCCACCCTCTTCGACTTCGTCTCTCCTAGGGCCCCCGGCACCTCACCCTCACCTCCTCACCCCACACTCCTTCCCTTCCAGTCACCATGATCTCGTCCCTCGCCCTCGTCACCCTCCTCCCCGCCCTCGCGACGGCAATCCCCTGTGTCCAGTTCGACGCCAACTCCAACCTCTACGCCTTCGGAGGCGAGCAGGACGTCTCCCTTGGAACCAGCTCGGCATGGTCGGGTACGTTACCGGAACTCAGGCCCTGTGCCTCGGCACCCTCGCCTGCGAGATTTGTTCGCTGACCCCGCAGCGCCGAGCCCGAAGCCGCTCTCGACCGAGGGCCGCCCGCCTTGGAACGGCAGGTACTCGCAGTGCCTGCTCTCCATGAACTCGAATGCGATGTATGTCCTGGGCGCGGACAACAGCGATGCCAGTGTGCGTTTCACCTTCCCTGACGATCAGATCTAACCCCAGGCCATCTACATCTACGACTTTGCGGGAGACAAGTGGTCGAAGCAGGTGACCACCGGCGCGCCTGATGTGCTGCAGAACTCGCGGTCGTCGGCCATCCTCGACCACAACACCAACGTCATCTTCTCCGTGGGCAACGCCAACATGGTCTCGCTCGACTTTGGGTCCGTGACCAACACCGCTGCCGGCTCGCTGGCCTGGGAGGTTGTCGGTACTCCCAAGATCGCGGCCGAGAACTACCGTGTTACGGCGGCCGGATCTTCGAACCACATCAGTGAGCTGAAGCTCTTGGACCCCCAGCTGACTCCCCAGACTACTTTGGCGTCCCTGGCACCGAGGCCGGCTCGACCAACATGTTCGTCATTCACTACAGCTACTGGCAGCCCACACCTGCGACCTACACGGCCGTGGGCGGGAAGAACTTCCCTGCCCAGTCTGGCCAGGCTGTGAGCTTCCTCACCTCCAACTCGACCCTGCCGCCGTACCAGAACCTCTTCGTGCCCGACGACTTCTCGGCATCGTACATCGTCACCCACTACACGGCTGACTGGTCGTACAACGACACCCGGTCTGCGCCCATGGCTGTCAACCTTGTCAACTCGACGCAGGAGCTCCCTGCCCCCACCGCGCAGGACAAGGAGTCGTCGTACGCGTGCTCGGTGACCGACTGTGTGCAGATCGACACCCAGGGCAACATCTACCACATCAACGCTGTGGGCCAGGACTACACTGTCACCTCGGGCGCCAAGTGGGAGAAGCTGAACTACAAGCTCACGCCCTACGTTGCACCCGCCACCCCCACCGGCGCGAACGCATCGGGCTCGGCCACGGGCTCTGCTGATGCGGCCGCGTCCAGCGCCGCTAGCCCGGGCGCTGCGGCTCCCACCGGCAACTCCAGCGCGCAGTCGACTCTCGGTAGTGGCATCCTTGGCGCGGTGCTCGGCGTTGCTGCCCTCGCCATCGCCACCATTGCCTAGGACTCTTGTCATATCTTGAGCGGATATTCTTTTCTCTCGGACCATACATCGTAGTAGTAGTATTAGCATCTTGTCGCTCTGGCTATCCGGAATAGCGCGCATGCATTGTCTGTAATTGCAACAGAAGCCAGGCGCGGTGAGGTGGAGGTCATACAGGTCGTGCCTGGAACCAACTTCAAGTCGCCGACGACGGCGACAACGCACTTCACACTTCACACCACTTCCCCAACAATGACCATGCTTCGCGCAGTGGCACGCCCCAGCCGGCGGTATGCGAGTACGCTCACAGCAGCTCGCCAGCGATGGGTACGTCTCAGCTGCCGCGACCCTCAACCCAGCTGACAGCAGAATGGCCGCCTGCAGGTTACTCCAGAGGTCGAGCACGCGTTGGAAACCGGCGCGCCCGTCGTCGCGCTCGAGACGGCGATCCTCACTCACGGTGTGTTTCAGAGCGCCTATTGCAGCCTCCCTGGGAGGTCCCGGCCCATCTGACAGCAGGCATGCCCTTCCCCACAAGCCTCACCACCGCGCAGTCCGTCGAGGCGATCGTGCGCGCGCAGGGCGCGGTGCCAGCGACCATCGCGCTCCTGGACGGGCGCGTGCGCGTGGGCCTCTCCGACGCCGAGCTCACGGCCCTCGCGGACCCCGCGACGCCCCGCACCGAGCCAGCGGTCAAGGTGAGCCGGCGCGACCTGGCGCCGGCGCTGGCCTTCCACCGCGCGGGCGGCACGACCGTGGCGGGCACGATGGTGATCGCTGCGAGCGCGGGCATCGACGCGTTCGTCACGGGCGGCATTGGCGGCGTGCACCGCGGCGCCGAGAGCAGCATGGACGTCTCGGCGGACCTCATCGAGCTCGGGCGCACGCCCATGATGGTCGTCTGCGCGGGCGCCAAGAGCATCCTCGACATCCCGCGCACGCTCGAGGTGCTCGAGACGCAGGGCGTGTGTGTCGTCACGTATGGCGAGAAGGGCGACTTTCCCGCCTTCTACTCCCCCAGCTCGGGGTGCGCCAGTCCCTGGCGCGTGGGCAGCATCGGCGACGCGGCCAGCCTCGTCTGTGAGTCCATGCGCATGTGAGGAGCTGACCGCAGACACCGGCCTCACCCTCCCGTCCCCGCAGAGCACGCTGCTCGCCGTGCCCATCCCCGTCGAGTATGGTGCGCGCGGCGCCGAGGTGCAGCGCGCCGTGGAGCAGGCCGTGCGCGAGAGTGTCGAGCAGGGCATCGACAAGCGCGGCAAGGAGGTCACCCCGTGGCTCCTGAAGCGCGTCGGCGAGCTCACGCAGGGCACGGCCCTCGAGCTGAGTACGTCCAGCTCCCGGGCGCGAACAACAGCTGACACCAGACATCAAGCTGATCGAGAACAACGCGGCGGTGGGCGCACAGGTCGCCGCCCAGGTCGCCCGCATGAGGAGGGATGCATCCGGTGCCGCGTACATGCCCGCCCTGCCTTCTCCCGCACCCACTGAGCCGCAAGCTAAACCGCCGATCGCAACTGAGCCCTCTAACCTGCCCCCACCGCGGGCGCTCGTCTTCGGCGCCGCCGCAGTCGACATCACCTCGGCCACGACCCGCCTCGTGCCACACACGACGACGCCGGGGAGTATCAGCATCAGCGCGGGCGGCGTGGGGCGGAACATTGCGCACGCAGCGCAGAACCTCGCCCCGCCAGGCGAGATCATGCTCGTCTCGCCGGTGGGGACGCACGCCGCGCACATCGACCCGCTCGGGCAGCTCCTGGCCCTCGCGCTCCAGGACGCGGGGATGCGCGCCGACGGCCTCGTGCCCACGCCCGGGCGCACGGCCGCGTGCTCGCTCGTCCTCGAGGACGGGGACCTCACGGGCGGCGTGGCGGACTTTGCCATCGCCGAGGAGCTGGGCGCGGAGGCGGTAAGCTAAGGAGAGAGCTAAGCTGACGGCAGATCGACGCGGCCCTCGCGCACAACCCCGCGCTCGTCGCGTTCGACTGCAACCTCTCCCCCGCGGCGATCACCGCGCTCCTCTCCTCAGCGGCGGCGCGCGGCATCCCGACCCTGTGCGACCCGACGTCCGTGCCGAAGCTCGCGCGCCTGATCCCGGCGATGCGTGCACACCCGCGCGCCCTGGCGCACATCGCGCCCAACGTCCTCGAGCTGGACCACCTGCACGCGTCCCTGATGGACCTGGACGACGACGCGGCGTGGGACTACGTCAACGCCCTCAACCTCGGCGCCGAGTGGCGCGGGGCGGTGGAGGCGCTCGCGCGCCGCAGCGGCGCCTGGATCGCCGACGAGGGCGTCGCCGCGCGCATGGTCCAGTGCCTGCCGTGGGTCGGCGGGTTCTGGCTCAAGGCCGGGTCGCGGGGAATGCTGCGCCTCAGCCTGGGCCAAGAACCGGGGCAGAAGGGCGGGGTGGCGCACCGCACGCCCGACGGCCGCACGCTCGCGCTCACGCACTACCCGCCGCCCGCGATCGCGGCCGACGAGGTGCTCAACACCACCGGGGCGGGGGACACGCTCGTGGGCGGCATCGTGGCCGGCCTGCTGGGCGGGGCGGCGGAGGCCGACTTTGTCGCGGCCGCGCTGGAACGCGTCGGCCGCACCCTGCGCTCCCCACTCGCCGTGGCGTAGCATGCATGCAGCGTGCGCAGTCAGACTTTTGTACGGGGTAGTCACGCGACATTCCTGGCCTATTCGTGGAGCTGCCGAGGCTGGAATGCTGTCGGGTCGGCCGCCCGATAGCGAGTGATAATCGCTGCTCGGCGAGTTGGAGTACCGAACCTTAATCCTGGAAACTCGTGTCCTTCCAAGAGAGCACAATAAGCTCGCGACGAACGTTTACCCTCGCAGCCTGTTAGGACTTGGCTTGGCTTGGCCAGTGTTCTTTGCCCCTGGGACGATGTTCTGCGGCCTGTGCATGATTCCCACAAAGCCACCTCTACTCCGTCTGTCGCCCGTTTAGCACCCAGCAAACTCCTCGGTGCGCAGACGACCAGGTCGGCCGACCAGAAATTGATAGCGATCAGACATGTTCACGAGACGCGGGCATCGCGCATACCCGCACCGAGGAGCTCGCATGTGACTGTCCGCAGAGCTCACACTACACGGGCCACTTCTGCATCTCTGAGATCGGCATGCCGGGGCTCGCCAGGGCACAGGCCCGCATTCCGTAACTTCATTATCGGCCGAAAGCCACTGGCCAACAATAACGACCTGCGCCGATCTAGTGCAGCTAGCTCCACTAGACTAGTGTCTCACCTTGTGCCCTCATGGCCGCGGTGTGCAGAGTGTGCGGAAAACTCGGTCGTGCGGTCAGCTGCGCCTGCCCAGCTCTGGTATATAAGCGCGGGTCAGGCTCACGCCCCCCTCACCTTCACGCACCATGAACCCCGCACGCAACGACCCCGAGGCCGCGGACCGGTCAGAGTACGAGGAGTCGATCGAGGAGAAGTCGCCGGGCGTGGCGCGCATGGAGGCCGTCACGTCCGTGTTCACGCAGTGGGACAAGGTGCTGCTCTTCGCGGGCCTCTTCCTCGGTGCCTGTACGTAGCGGTGCGGCAAAGCTTACGCAGACGCGCGCGGCCTGCACGGCCTGATGCAGAGCCCGTTCCAGGCGCAGGCCGTGTCCGGGTGGAACGCGGCGGGGCAGGTCGCGACGCTCGGCGTCGCGCGCGCGACCATCGCCTCGGCGTCCCAGCCGATCTGGGCCAAGATCATGGACTACATGGGCCGGCCCTTTGTCGTGTACGGCTCGACGTTCTTCTACTGCCTGGGCTACATTGTGCTCGCGTGCTCGAACAACTTTGGCACGCTGGCCGGCGGCCTCGTGCTGCAGGTGTTCGGGTTCGGCGGCGAAAACAGTAAGCTTAAGACCCTTGCGCCACTCACGCAGTCATGATGTACATTGTCGTCGCGGACACGACGTCGCTCCGCTGGAGGGTGTTCTACTCGATGATCCCGTCGCTGCACTCGATCATCAACACGTGGGCGGCGGGCGTCATCGCCGAGAAGTTTGTGCAGGGCCCCGGGTGGCGCTGGGGCTACGGCACCGGCGCGCTCATCTACCCGGTCATGATCCTCCCGCTCATCTTCTCGCTCGTGCACACGACGCACAAGGCCAAGAAGCGCGGGCTGCTCGACGGGATCCCGGGCCCCGCGCGCATCGTGCGCTCCCCCAGCATGTGGCGGGACTTTTTCTGGAAGGCCGACATCATCGGCCTCACCTTCCTGATCGGCAGCATCGCGCTCTGCCTCGTGCCGCTCACGCTCGGCGGCGGCGTCGCCTCCAAGTGGCGCACGGCCAAGGTCCTGACCCCGCTCGTCATCGGCTTTGTCATCTGCATCCCCGCATTCGTGTACTGGGAGCTCAAGCGCGCACCGCACCCCCTCGTCCCCTTCCACCTCCTCAGGAGCCGGCACGTGCTCGTGTCCCTCGCCATCGGCCTCCTCGTCACCATCACCGGCGCCCAGCAGAGCACGTACCTCTACTTCCTGCTGGTCGTCGCGTTCGGGCAGAGCGTGGAGGCCGCGACGCGCATCTCCAAGCTCGCAAACTTCTCCATGGTCATCTCGGGCCTCATCCTCGGCCTCGTCATGCACCGCTTCCGCCACACCAAGCCGTTCACCATCTTCGGCGCGGCGATGTACGTCCTCGCGTTCGGCCTGCTCTACCGCTTCCGCGGCGGCCACTCGGCGTCCGAGCTCGGCGGGCTGATCGGCGCCGAGATCGTCCTCGGCATCGGCATGGGCGTCGCCCAGAACTCGGCCCAGTGCGCCCTCCAGGCGGTCTGCAAGCACGAGCACGTCGCCATCATATCCGCCATGTTCTTCTGCTGGCAAGTCCCTCAGTTTTTCTGTGACTGATCCCAGCTTCCAGATCGGCTCGGGCATCGGCTCGGCCATCACGGGCGCCATCTGGACCAACCTCATGCCCAAGACGCTGCGGCGCAACCTCTCGGCCGTCATGCCCCCCGAGACGGCCGCGTCCACCGCCACGGCCGTGTACGGCAACCCCCTCAAGTTCATCGCCCAGTACAAGCCCGGCACGCCCGAGCGGTACGCGGTCGACGAGGCGTACCGCCACCTCATGCGCCTGCTGTGTATCTCGGGGCTGTGCTTTGCCGGGCTGCTGTTCGTCGCCGCGCTCTGCGTCGACAACCCGATCCTCACGGACAAGCGCAGCATCGACGACAAGGAGGACTTTGTCATGGGCCGCAGCGAGAAGGAGGAGGAGGCCGCGCGCGAGGCAGAGGCCAACCAGGCCAGCCAGGTCGGCCAGAACCAGGTCACCCAGGCGAACCAGGCGGACCAGGCCTACCACGCCAACCAGGTCCCGTACCAGGCGCCTGCCCAGCCCACCGTCAAGGCGTAAGCCATGTACAAAACGCTCCGTCTACCAAAATTACGCAATACTTCATAACTCTTCTCAGCTCATAATACAAGCTTGACGGTGCGCGACGCCGAGTCGGCTCAGACTTGCATGCAACCTGCTCATCGAAACATGACGGGTCCAGATGGTGGTGCTCCCATGACGGGTCCAGATGTCGTGGTGCTCGCCGTGTTGCTCTCTTTATTACTCTCCGTGTTGCTCGCCGTGTTGCTCTCCGTCCAGGCTCGAGTACAGCCCTGACAGCGTGGAGACATCCAAGGCCGGATACTCGCCCCGTCGGGCCAAGTCCACCTTGAACGGATCCACTCCGGAGCCACTGGGGTGCCGATCACTGCGCCACTGCCGATCCGAGCACTGCGCCCTTCCACATCTCGTTCCTATCCCGCCACCTCCACGATCCACAACACATCTCCTTCTGCCCATGCTGCGCATCTCCACCCCGCCTCCCTCCAGTCCAACGGGCGGAGCAGCAAAAGATGAGGCTAGGTAACTGAATACCCGGTTGACCAGAGTGGGATTCGAACCCACGTCCGAAGACTGCGGAAGCTCGTGAGCTCCTGAACACAGCGCCTTAGACCACTCGGCCATCTGGCCGACGATTCTGGGGGAGTTGGGGAGGCATAGGGCCGCGGGGGGGGGGGGGGGGGGTGGGGACGCAAAATGCGGCGGCGGAGTGCAGATGGCGCGGAGGATGGACGGGCGTGCGAGATTCTGAGGTGGTGGGTTGGGAGGGCCTGATTTTCGTTGCCGAGCCGAGGGACAGGGCCTCGCCTGGTTGAACCACTGTCGATGGAGAGTGACATGCTCCTCTGCCCTCCTCGTGTACGACGCGTAGGTGACCCGCACATCTGTGGACACGCTTTGACTAGCCGGGGTGAGAGTCGTTGTGGCATGTCCAGGTGGCGGAGATGGGTGGACGTTGCGGGACTCGCTGGCAACTCCAATGCCGCCGGCGCTGCCCTCGTGAGTGAACGTGCGGACGTGTGCTACCCGAGAACCACGTTGCTGGCGAGCTGAGAAGGAGACGAGGGCAGTACAGTCTTCCTGCTCCAGGGCGGGTCGCGTCCATGTGCTGCTGTGTGGGGCTGTCTCCACCTGCACGCTCGGCTCGACTGTCATCTAGTGCGTAATCAGTTCCCATGTGTGCTGAGGGAGAGGGACAACAAAGGGTGACAGAGGTAGAGGGCAGAGGACAAGAGAACGAGATGGCCAGAGAAGAGAAGGAGAGACCACGAGAAGCGGGGAAAGGGCGAGAGTGTGAGGGGCAGGAATGAGAGCGGGCAAGAGCGAGAGAAGGGGAGTGATCGAGACTAGCGTGCAAGTTGCAGTGCCTCCTAGCCCAGCGCTGGCGCTGAAGCCCAGGCTCATCAGTGTCAGCTGTCAGCGATCTGCGGTGTAGGTGCGCAAGAGTGTGCGTGATCGCCTCGACGCTTGGCTCCCACTCTCGTCAGCAGAAGTCAGTGAGTCTACCGGTTCGTGTTTAGTCGAATGCCCCAGAGGGGACCGACGGGGAGGACTCTGTCGGAGCAGCAGTACCCGCTCGGTCCAGTGCGGTCTGCGTGCATGGACTGGGAGATCGGCGCCAGTGATCTGCGCCGTGTGCCTGCCACACTCACGCCGTGCCACGGTGCCATGTGGCACATCCATTGCTACAACTTCCGTCTGAACCAATCTCCACCTCTGCCAATGCTCGCAACGGCGCCGACACCCTACACCCATTGGTAGACTTCTCACTGCATAACAACTATGAGGTAACCCTACAACGCCCAGTCTATCCCACGGCAAGGGTTTCTTAGAGCTTGGCGCCGGTAAGGAGGGCCTGGCCGCGCTTGATCTGCTGCTCCGCGGTGGTGACCATCTCGTCAATGATCTCCTTTGCGGGCTTGATGTCGTTGATGACGGAGGCGACGTCTCCCATGAGCCATGGGCGGCCGGGGAGGGAGAGCTCGGGCTTCTTGGAGAGCTCGACCTCGTGGGGGAGCTTGCCCTGCGAGGTGAGGGCCTTGATCTCGTCCTGGCGCTCCTCCCACTGCTTGACGTAGTCGGTGCGGCGGACACGGAGGGGGCGGCCGGTGTAAATGAGGGTGGTGTTGGTGTCGCCGTGGCCGGCGGAGAGGACGAGCTCCTTGTGCTTCTTGGGGGCGCCGGCCTCGGTCGAGGCGACGAAGCGGGTGCCGACCCAGACGGCCTGGGCGCCCCACATGAGGGCGGCGGCGAGGCCGCGGCCGTCGGCCATGGCGCCGGCCGCGACGACGTACACGGGCTTGCCGGTGAGGGGCGAGGTCTTGCCCTTGACGCGGTCGACGACGGCGGGGATGAGGATCGAGGTGGGGATCGAGCCGGTGTGGCCGCCGCCCTCGCCGCCCTGGGCGCAGATGATGTCGACGCCCTGGGCGAGCGCCTTGTCGGCGTGCTTGGGGTGGCCGATCATGTTCATGACGAGGATGCCGTGCTTGTGGAGCTTGTCGACGACGTGCTTGGGGGGCACACCGACGGCGCAGACAAAGAGCTTGGCCTTCTCCTCGATGATGACGTCGATGAGCTCGTCAAGCTGGCCCTTGGTGTAGTCGTAGTTGGTCTTGCGGGCCGAGCCGCCGACCTGGGGGAGGAGGAGGTCGACACCGAAAGGAAGGTCGGGCTTGTTGAGGCCCTCCTTGATCTCCTTGATGACGGAGCGGAGGTGCTTGGGGCTGAGGTCAGCGGTGCCACATTGGGTGACGATTGGGTGGGGCGGAGAGGCGCGGAGCGGGTCTGCAGCGCGACCGAGATGCTCTGATGTCGCTCGCAAAGCATAGCGTG
The DNA here is from genome assembly GCA_023630115.1 of Cutaneotrichosporon sp. PK4640. NCBI lineage: Eukaryota > Fungi > Basidiomycota > Tremellomycetes > Trichosporonales > Trichosporonaceae > Cutaneotrichosporon > Cutaneotrichosporon sp. PK4640. Next base: position 15,027 of record JAMALN010000398.1, on the reverse strand, counting down.
ATCCACATCGCACATAGAAGCACACACGCCGCGAATCTCGGCAACCGAGGACACCACATGCACGACCGGCATTCGGTATCGCTCCAACGACGATCGCGGCGACGGCCTCGGCGCTCGCACTCTTCTCCCACCCCGACGCCGCACAGCCAGACTCTACTCACGTGTAGCCAACACCGCCGATGACACCAAGGCCGCCGGCGTTCGAGACCGCCGCCGCGAGCTTAGGGCCCGCAGCGACGTTCATGCCGGCGAGGAGGACGGGGTGCTGGATGCCGACTGTCCGTTAGCTGCTGCCTCTCGCGCGCATGTGATGCGCATGCACTCACAGAGCTCAGTGATGGGCGTGGTGATGGTCATGGTGGATTCTGGGCAAAGATGGGGGGCCGACGTGTACGGCCCATGCATTTATTGCGCGCCCACCAGCACCCGGTTGGAGGGTTGCCGGTAGCGCGGGGCTGGGCACGGTCACCGCGCGAGGGCGACGCTGGGCGGGCAGGGCAGCTCGGATTCGGCCGACTGCTTACGTGCCTCCAAACTACAATCCTCGAGGCCGGCCAAGTGTGCGCGGCACCGAACAGCTGGGCGGACATGGCCGCGCCGGGTGGGAGCCGGGCGCTGACCGGTCGGCCCTTTGTTGTACTGCATGCCGCGTGCCCACTCCAGATCTTGCTACACCGCGCCCGTTTCGACGTGCGAACGCTGCTGGAAAGCTGGAATCAGGAGGCATGCACGAGGCGTCAATGCTCGAGGGGCTCAAGAGGGCGCCCATGCGTCGTTGCCGGTACCCGTCGCGGGGATAGGGGATAGGGGGTGTTGGGGGCTGTGATTGCCAGTCTCCGTTCCTCCTCGCCGGCTAGCTGCCTGCTTTACCATGAGCTCAGCGCGCGCCGGATCCTGATGCAGACGAGCACATGACCGCTGCCGGCGGCCAGGTTGCAGCTGAGCGCGCTGCCGTTCGGCATTCCTCACTCCTCGATGCCGGGGCACCGATCAGCTCACCGCCTTGTTGTCGCTGCTGCCCACCGCACGCTGCCGCAGCGACCACTCTGACATCCCCGGCAACAACTGTGCCTCCGATCTTATCGTCTCACCCTCATGTCGATCACATTGAGCTGCTGATGGGCAGGGAGGGCGGCGCCCGTGTGCGCCCCCTGGTGCTCCAACAACCACCGAGAATCGCCTCCCGGAGAATGGATATCCAGCCATGAATTATTACCTAACTGCACGTCGGCCTCGAATCACGTGACGCTCCTCGTGGGATCGCTTCCGCTCCCCTCCACATGCCTCTTGCCCCTGTCGTCAGCGTACAGCACTGTCAACCACCCGTCCTCACCGTCACCGTCACCTTCCTCCATCAACCACCATGGTCTACTCCGAGGCGGGCCCCTCGCGCCCCAGCGCCGCGCACGCAGCCTTCCCCTCGGTCGCCATCCCCAGCCCTCAGACCATCCCGGTCCCCGCCAACGCCATCCAGCTGTGGAAGCAGATCCGCGACGCGCGCACGCCCCAGCTCTTCGCGGACCTCGCCGCGCTCCTCAACGTCCTCGCGCCCCCCAAGTCCGGCGCCGAGGACGTGACCCGCGAACTCGTCCTCCTCGACGGCATCGACCTCTCGAGCGTCACCGACGAGCAGATCCCCGGCCTCACCCTCGGCCTCGTCTATGTCCTGTGAGCGACCTTCCCTGCGCCACTGACGGCAGCACTGAGCGCCTGACCCGCCGTACGCGCGGCACTGCTGAGAACCTTGACCTCGCGCTCCGCGTGTGTGTTAACGGCCGCTCGGAGCAGTTCGCGGTCGCCCCGTGGCGTGGTGAGTCCGCTTGCGCCAGCCAAGGACAAGCTGACAACAGTGTCCCAGTTCGCGTGGGCGGTGCTCCGCGCGGCCCAGAAGGCCAAGGAGGTGCGGAATGTGATAGACCTCGCTAATCGCAGACTGCGCGTGTTGTCGGCCCTCTGCAGCACCTGCTCCGCCTCTCGTCCAACAACGCGCAGTTCAACGGCGTGCACGCCGCCTTCCTCGAGGTGAGCTCGCACCCATGAATGTTGGAGCTGACGACAGACTTGCCTCTATCTCCGCGCCATCGACCTCGGCTACGAGTCGCTCTCCATCCCCTACGCCAACGTCGTGGCTCACACCAACATCCTCGACGTGCTGACTTACTACCACCATGCGGGCACCGTTGCCGCCGCGTCGGGCGACTTTGCGCGCGCATCCGAGCTCTTCATCTTCGGCGCCGCCGTCCCCGGCGAGACTCCGTCTGCGATCCGCATTGCGTGCGCGAAGCGCGCGATTCTGTGCGAGCTCCTCAGCACCGGCCGCCAGGCCCCCTTTCCGAGGGACGTATCCCAGACGATGAGCCGCTCCATCGAGAAGGGCATGGACGCGTATAGAAAGCTGGCTACGGCGTTCGAGAACCGCCTGTGGAGCCAGGTCACCGAGATCGTGTCGCACGGCAACGTCGTTGGCACGTTTGAGAGAGTGAGCTTCCCAAGTTTCGCCGCAGCTGACATCAGGACTGCAACGGTGGACTCGTGTCGCAGATTATGGAGTCGATCCCGAAGCGTCGCATCCTCGACCTCCGCAAGACGTACTCGCGCCTCTCGCTCAGCGACCTCGTTGCCAAGGTCCAGGCGCCTGCCGAGGCGGTGAAGGCAGCCATCCAGGAGATGGTGAGGCTGATTTCGCGCACAATGCAGCTGACACCCAGGTCCTCCGCGGCGAGATACGTGCCACCATCGAGGGCACGCCAGAGATCGTGACCTTTGTCGACGACGATGACTACGCCTCGCCCCAGCAGATGGCCAAGCTCGTGCAGGCCAACCTGCTTGCGCAGAGCGTCAACAACGACCTTCTGTACTCGAACCGCGCCATGCTGCTGAACCGCAAGCTGCTCCAGAAGGTAAGCTCACTGGTAAGGCGGCTAGAGCTGACTCAGAAAATGGACAAGATTGAGAGCAAGGAGAAGCGCGGGGCGACGGAGCCGCTCAAGTCGCGCGGCGAGTTTGAGATGTACGGCGACGACATTGGCCAGGTGCGCGGCGTGGGGAGTAACTATGCCGACATGGGCTTTTAGACGTTGTACTATATATGTGTAAAGCATGTGCATAGCGAGTTGGGCCTGCGATAGGTGATGCACGCGGTAGACGGCAGGTGTCGTCGTTGTGGCAGGCGATGTATTGTGGCGAAGGAAGGTGATCGGCTCGACGTCATCACAGTCTCTCCATGTCTTATCAGCAGCTCCGCAGATACGCAGTCTACGGGCAGGGGTGTGCCGCTGGTCCGAGACTCTGGTGCCATTCACTGTTGCATGCGCATGTTGCAGGCTCTGAGACTGACACGGTCCAGGCCAGAACTCGGCGCAGCTGGAACGCGGCGCAGGTGCACAGCAACTGGGGACCCGCCACGACGATCTCAGTTGCCGCATCTCCACCCACTCCATTGCATCCGCTGGCACCATCTCGCTTCTGCCATCTCGCTCCACCCCAACCTATCCACATTCCAGTCTGGTGAGAGTCCCGCACAGCAACCGCGCAAACAAAGGGCGCGTGCGACTGGGACCAGACCAGAATCGAACCCTCGCCCGCGCCACTCACAGCCTTCCCCTCTCACGGCCTTCCCACGCCCAACGGACGCGCATGGCCATGATCCGGGGCAGGTGGTGGCCGTGGCGCCGGAAGGTCCGGTCGAGTCGAGCCTGCCCTCCCGCCCAATCCCCCTCGCTTCGCTCGCAAGCTCTGTGGCGCGCTGCGCTCGCGGCTCGCAGACCAGCTCGCTGAAGCTCGTAGCCTCCCCCCCTCACCCAATACCCCGTCGGTGGTCCCACACACCCGCAACGCCCTTCCGCCATAGGCCGCCCGCGATAGGCCGCCCGCCACCGCCATCGCGCCATCGACGTCAGCAGCAGTGACCCTATTCCTGCCGTGCCCGACTCTTGCACGGAGCGGAGCGTCGGTGCGCAGGAATGCGGGGCTGCCGCCGGTTGCCGCCGGCGCCGCCGGCCCTCCGCCCTGACCGATCATGGTGATAGTAGCGACGATCGCCGTCAGCGGGGGTGGCTTGGGTGGTGGTGTTGCGAGGACGGGTGCGAGATGGCCCGATCGAGGCCGGAGTGTTCCGAGGGGATGGGGATACAGTGCGGGTGAAGGGCCGTGGGAGGAGACGAGTCGGGATTGGTCGGCGGTGAGGAGCGACTTGGGGGGATGACGTGTGTGGTGATGGGATTGAATACGGTGGGAGATGGGAGGAGCAGCGATCACTTCGCTAAGGGGGATAAGGGTAAATGCGGGGGTGGGGGCCCGGGTGTACTTTGCCGATGTTGAATCCATTGCAATAGGCCAATAAGGCTATAGGATAAGGGCATTAGGGCACAGGATCGACAATGACTCCAACTGCCGCACCACACAGCGAACAGCACGTCAGCCTAGCTAGCCGATTGTTGCTACCTGCTGCCTAGTTTACCCAGACCATCAGAGGACTAGCGCTGAGAGGAGATGCTAGCTCGCCCAACCAGGGGTAGGATGATGAGTCAAGGCCTGCCCAACCAACCCAAGCATTAGGCCATCAGGAGAGGTTGACCTACCACGAGGCCAGTTGCAAGCGCCACGAGCCACGAGCCACGTCCTTTGATTTGAGCACTGTCCACTCAGTGCGCTTCAACTGTCCGATACACCGGCCACGCCAACCCCGCTCGGCTCCAACACCTTCTCTCAACCCCCCCCCATCTCTTACCCCCGGATCCCACCCCACCCCCCCTCGGGCATACATCTTCCTTCCACACTCTTCCTCTCCTCCAATCCAACTACACTCCATCCATCACACTAGCCACCATGCCCCAGCCTCCTCTCGACGTTCACAAGTACTTCAACAAGCCTCTCTGGCGCATCCCCGACAAGTACCCCCCGGGTACCGGCGGCACTGGCGCCCGCAAGGAGTGGAACGAGAACCTCACCGGCGTCGAGGTCGTCGAGGACTTTGGCAAGCTTGTCCAGGAGTGTGAGTTCCAGCGATGCGATGGGAGAGATACACCTGCCGTCGCCGGCGAGATTCAGGCGCGCCGGCGTTGCCGCGGAGCGCGTCGTCAGCGACCTCGGAGCCGGCGACGTAGCCGAGGATCTCGACCTTCCCCCGCCTTCCTCACCCCGTAACCACCGCTTACAAGCCAGACTTTGACAAGTTCCCCAAGGAGCCCATCTACCCCAACCCGTACTACAAGTACCCCAAGTTTGTGCAGGTCGAGCACGAGCTTCCCGAGGCGTTCAAGACGTCGCAGGACCTCCAGAAGGGTGAGTAGCGAAGCGTCCGGGGTGAGGTATCTGGGAGTGGCGTGGATGGGCCGTGGAAGCATGCGGACGGACGTTACGCGTTCGCGTCGCTCGGGAGATGGAGCCCAGACAACACACACGTGCATTACGTGGGTGGTGATGTGCCTACGGTGGGATGCGGTGGCGAGAAAGGGGAAGGGGAAGGGGGGGCGACGCGATGCCGCCGGCGACCTGGTGCGCAGTGGCGGCCGTGACGGACGTGCACATGCCTCACACGGACTTCTTGGCGACGGCACACACAGACGCGCTGACGCACAACAGCCCTTGCGATGCTCCCGCTCTCGTGCGTCGCCTCGGTTATCACTGCCCTCGAGGACGGCCCCCAGGGCTGCACTGCCAACAAGCGCGTCGACGCCGCCGGCTACGAGTCGGACGGCGGCGAGGAGTCCGAGGTCCACCTTCCCCCCAAGGATGAGAACAAGCTCTGGAAGTGGCGCTTCTCCAAGTCGCCCCTCGGTGAGTTCTGGCTGGCGAATTGCCGGATTCGCGCCTGTCTTCCCTGACACGTGCACGGGCACACCCCCTTGTTCTTGGCTCCATTGTGAGCGACGAGGGGCCGTGCGCGTGCGCGTCCGGGGCAAGCGCCGGATCGTCCATAGTGCCCCCGCTAACAGCTCCCAGGCTCGGGTGAGCTCTTACTCGTCAAGGGCCTCAGCAACGACGTGAGCATGGTCGTCCGCACCATCAACCCCGCCGCCTTCACCTCGGCCGACTGGGAGGAGTACGTCGTCACCGGCCCATACCACTACAACACCAAGTCCAAGGCGTCGTGGTACTGGTCGCGCACGTGGGGCGCCTGCAAGCGTCTCGACACGCGCTGGTGGGTCCTCACCGACTGGCAGCGCTGGGTGTTTGGCAAGTTCAACGACGACGAGTCGCACGGCTGGGTCTCGCCCATCCTCGACTTTGACACCCAGGGCCCCACCGTCCTCCAGGCCCTCTTCTACTGGACCCAGAGCTCGATCGGCGCCAAGGACGGGTTCCAGCGCACCGCCAAGGACGTCAGCGGCCTCCCCGAGCTCTTCCCCGACACGCCCGCCCGCCGCGTCTCGATCTCGGGCAAGAAGGGCCACGTTCCCCGCGACCCCAACCAGGTCAAGAAGGCCAACGAGTCCGACATTGAGGAGAGCGACGCCGAGGACCACTAGATGCCCGGCTCCGGCTTGCCCACGCGACTCTACACTAAATTAGGCCTTTAGGTTGTGTGACTTGATAGCATGAGGATGAATAACACGAAAGCAGTTGTCTGATCCGGGGCGCATGACAAGTGAGCAGAGAAGTAGGAGTACAGAGTGACATGTGACATAGATACACTACACCACTACAGTGGGAAACCGCTGGGAACCGAGTACAGATAGTATCGTTGAACCAGATGCCGCGCCTAGATGATGCTAAGCGCCGATGAGACGGTACGCGTCCGCGACGAGGTACAGACTCCCGCAGACAACGGTGAGGCCCGGGCCGCGCGCGTTCCAGTCGCTCTGGGCCCAGCGGAGCGCATTGGCGACCGCCTGCGGCCCAGCGCCGGGAATGTCGGTGATCTCGCTGGCCTGCAGCGCCTCGGCAGCGGCCCGCACGTCCGCCTTGTTGGCGGGCCGGATCCACGGCATGCCCTCGACGGGCGTGGTAAAGTCGACAAGCGCGACGCGGTCGCCGGGGCGCAGGAGGGGCGCCAGGACGCTGTGTGGCGTCTTGCCGGGGTTGGCCGAGAGCGAGAGCACGAACGTGCGCGGGCGGTCTGGCAGGGCAAGACCGTCAATGTACGCGCGCAGCGTGGCGGCCGAGTCGGCGTTGTGCGCGCCGTCCGCGAGGATCGGGACGGTCGTGTTGCCGTCGCGCCACGCGAGCCACGAGCAGCGGCCCTCCCAGCGCGTGTTGGCGATGCCGGCGGCCAGGTGGGCCTCGGTGAGCTGCGCGAGCTTGGGCTGGATCGAGGCGGCGCGCCTGTCATGACGCATCACGTCGAGCAGCGTTAACGCCAGCGACAGGTTGTCGAGCTGGTGGGCGCCGCCCAGGCCGAGCGCCGTGTCGAGGTGCTTGGCAACCGTGCCTTCCAGCGGGGTGCGAATCTTGGCAGGCGCCGGCTCGTGGAAGGGCACGAGCGAGAGCGCGCCCTGCGGCGCCAGCATCGCGCTCGGCGCAGCCTGGATGAAGTGCGCGTGACGCTCGTTTGCAATGGCGCGCGCGACTCCCGTCGCTTCGGGGTGAAGATTCGGCGAGGTGACCAGCACCGCGCCGCTCACGACGATGGAAGCCTTCTCGCGGGCGATCTCTCCAATGGTGCTCCCGAGGCGGTCGGTGTGGTCGAGTCCGACCGAAGTGAGGCCGGAGGCGAGGATGATCTCGTCCGGCATCACGTTGGTCGCGTCACGTGCGCCGCCCATCCCACACTCGACGATCATGACGTCCACAGGCGGCTGGGCGGTCGAGGCGATGTAGAAGAAGGCCGCGGTGGCGATCTCAAACGTTGTCGCGTCGAGGTTCCGCTCCTTGGACACGCGCTCAACCTGCGCCAGCGCATTCGCGTACTGCTCACGCGAGGGCGGAAGACCGTCAATGCGGACGGCATCACGCGCCTCCAGGAGGTGCGGAGAGTTGTAACGCGCAGTGCGGAAACCGGCGGCCCGGAAGCAAGACTCCAGCAACGCCGACACGGACCCCTTGCCGTTCGTTCCGGCCAAGTGGACTGCGGGGACCCTCATCGGAGGGAGGCCGCGCATCAGATCCCGCATTCGATCCAGGCCGAGATCAATCTTGCCGACTCCACCAGGCGCGGTCGGAGGCAGGGCAGGCGGAGGTGGCGCCGCCGGTGAGCGATTTGGCTGGGGATATCCTTGGTTCCATCCGCCAGGGGCACCAGGCGATGGTGCCTGGTGGCCCATCGGAGCTTGCGTCATGTGATGCGGTTGAGGTGGAGCGTGCAGGAACAGACGCGCACTGTAACCTTGAGCTATTACGCGTCCCGGAGCAGGCATGGGAATACGGGGAGCATAGGTCAGGTGCGGAGGCACGCCTCTAGTGTGCTCGAGCATCGCTGGCCCTGGCCCGTAATTACCAGGTCCTGGCGCATAATGGTGTTGGTACCTGGGTGCCGCTGGGTACTCCATGTGATGGGGCACGTGTCCGCCTTTGGAGTCGACGAGCACGACGTTGGTGGCGGGTGCGTACGTCGGGCCCTGGGGGTAGAAGTGGGCAGGGCTTGACGGCACATAGTGAGGGCGAGGCATGACGTGGGTCGGCGGCTCGGCGTACGCATGGTTGACGACTCCGGGATGAGGAGCCACCGGAGAGAGCGAGTGGGGCGCTCTAGTGTGGGCAACGGGAGAGTGTGAGAGCGGTCGAGTGTAGGCCACTGGGGAGTGCTGCAGGGGCCGAGTGTGGGCGACAGGCGAATGCGAGAGGTGGACGCGAGTCTGCGCCAAGGGCGAGATGGGCTGCTGGTGGTAGGGCTGCTGGGGCATGGGCTGCTGGGATGGGTAGGACGGCTGGGACATGGGCGGTGGCTGGGGAGCTCGAATCTGCGCCTCGGGGGAGAGAGAGACGGGAGTCGGAGGATGTTGCTTGCGACTGCGCTTGGGCGGCCGAGCGTACTCGTTCTCCAGCATCTGCGGCTGCCGGGAGTGGAAGTCAAGCGCGGTCCACGGCTGCGTGTGTCTCGTCCCGTCCGCCAGCTGGACGATGACCGACCGGCTGCTGTCGTCGTTCACGCTCACAAGCGTGGCCTCGTAGGAGCCGTGGCCAGCCTTGATCTTGACCGTCGCACCATTCTCAAGCTCGAGGACCTTGCGGCGGAGGGCGTCCTGGGCCTTGCTCTTCTTCATCTGGACAACGGCGGGGTTGTGAGTCGGGCACAGAAGATCAACAGCAAACGACGGCTGGCCGTCCACGAGCCTCTCGCCTGCCCAGTAATGCACCTGTGGGTTGTCGCGGGCACATGGGACGTGGTAGGCTCGCAAGCACATGCCCTTGGTGCACTGGATCTTGGTGCCCGTCTTCGCCGAGCGCTTGTCGACACAGTGAGCACACTTGAGGTTCCAGCGGTCCTTGCCAATCGCCTCAAGACCCCTGATGTACGTGACCGTGTTGCCGTCGCCCGTGTCGACTTCCTCGGTGTATGCCTCGGGGACGGCGATGGCACACGACACATGGGCGTTGACACCTGGCGTGGAGGACAGTGCGCGGATCGCGTCCGATGGCTGGTACACGGGGGCGAGGTCCTCCGTCGCCAGCGACGGGCAGAGCACGCATGGTGGCTTGGGAGGGTTGCGGGTGATGCGGGACTGGGGCTTATCCTTTCTTGCCAAGTCTAACACCTCCTGCGGAATGCGGAACTTGATAATAGGGCCCTTGGGTGGAGGAGCCGGCTCCTCCACCTTGACCTTGATCGGGCTTTCCTCGGATGGCGCGATGGGCGGTGCGGCAGAGGTTGCCTCGGTCCGTCGCCTCCTAACGCGTGGCTGTCTCGGCGTGGGTGCGTCGGTGGACTTGCGCTTCCGCGGTTGCCTCAGCGCCTCCACTGGCGCCTCCTCAACTTCAGGTGAGGGCGAGGGTGTGTGGAGGAGGAGGTTAACGTCGATGCGCACGCTATCGTCGACACAGGTGCACGACTTGGCCTTCTTGCCGATCTCGAGCCAGTAGGGCAGCGCAAAGTTGACGCTCTCGGCGCAGTTGAAACCCATGTTGAATCCAGCGTGGTAGCCGCGGGGGAAGGTGATGACGAACTCGTTCTGCATCTGGACGAGCTTGTTGACGCGGATGCCCTCCTGCGCGAGCTTGGTGGGCGACAGCGTGCAGCTCTTGTGGCGCATGAACTGATCGCACCCGTTGGCATCGTTGGGGAAGTAGCTTCTCGTGACCGTCTCGAAGCGGTCGGCGTCGACCTGCGGGACGGCATACCAGAACTTGGGCGCGCCAAAGTGGATGTAGTTGATCGAGAAGAGGTCCATGTCCTCGACGTGCCACGAGAAGGCCGCGCGCCACATGCCAAAGTAGAGATAGGGCGTGTTGACGCCTGGGAGCTTGCCCTTGATGCGCTGCAGGAGGTTTGGAAGGTGCGCAACGTTCCAGGGCGTCTCGGGGTCGGCAAAGAGTGATCCAGCGAGGTCGGCGCCGTACCAGCTCGAGCGCGCCATGCCGATGGACTTCCAGAACTTCTTCTCGATGTTGACGCAGCCAGACACCGTAAAGTCGTCCTGGGTCACACCGGTGGGCAGCCAGTCCTTCTTGTAGTCGACAGTCTCGTAGAACTCGTCGAGCGGGGGCAGCTTCGCCTCCGGTACTTGTCTGGAGCTGCGCGTGGCGGGAGAGGTGGACTCGGGCGTGGCGAGCGGCTCACCATCCGAGTGGGAGGTGTGTGACGAGTTCTCGAGGCCGGGCATGTCGTCGTCGCCGTTCTGGCTGGCTGGCGGGGTGTTGAACGAGCTCGAGTCAACCTTGTCGCGCTCCGCCGCGGCCTGCTCCTCGGCCTTCTTGGCGTCGCGCTCTTGCTTGCGCTTGAGGGCGGCCTCGCGCTTCTCGCGCTTGGCCATCTTCTCGGCCTTGACGGCAGCTGCGCGCTCGCGCTGCCATGCCCGCGCGTCCTTCGAGTCGCGGTCAACAGTGCGGTCGCCTTGCCTCGGGTCGGGCGTCTTGAAGTCGTTGTGCGCGCACTTCTTGAACCACTCCTGCACGCTGAGCGGGCGGTTGCGGTTGCGCTCAATGTTGCGCTGCACAAAGATGCCGTTGTTGCCGAGCATCTGCTGCTCTATGGGGCTTCTAATCTCGAGCTCGCTCATGGCGTGCGCGTCGATGAGGCGCACCGCGTCGACCCATTCTTTCGGCGGGATGATCTTGACGATGCTCGAGCGCTGTCCCCACGGCGCGACGCGCTCCATGTACACGTCAAACTCCTGCCATGTCAGCCTAGTCGCGTGCGGGGAATGCGAACCTTGAACTCGTCGTAGGTGGGCTTGAACACCGGGATACCTGAGAGCGCGGCCGGGTCGTCCTCGGGCAGCACGATCAGGTCGTCAGGTATTGGCTCTGGCTCGCATTCCATCGACTTTTTCGGATTGTTGTTGAGTGGGAAGCTGGGGTCAGCGGGGTGCGGCGGTGCGGCTTACAAGTAGGCTGGCCGCGCGATGTCGGAAATCGCCGGAGGTGGAGGTGCGGACGCGACGGTGGGTGGTGCGGGTTGGTGAGATCTTCTCGACGCGCGCGTCCCGGGTGTGGTGGGAGAGGGAAATGGGTGAGGAGCGCTGGAAGAGGAAGGGCGGGATGGTGTAGATGTGGACGGGGGAAGGTTGGATGCTGGCACCGCCGGCGTGCCAGCTCCAGGAGGGGCTGCGCCGACTACCGACATGGCGGCAGGGGGCGCATGCAGGCGATGGGGAGCGACGTTGTGGAGGGTATTGGTGATGGGGAGGGCCTGGAACACTGTCGAGGTGGCTTCTGATAGCGACGGTGGAGCAGATGATGGGTGTTGATGGATGGTGGATGTAGAGTGGGGAGGAGTGCCGAGGTGTCGCGACTTTGGAGAGTAGAGCACTGCTCTGGTGGCGACCGCGCAAAAGGCCCACCTCAACTTAGCTCGCACCCCTCCCACTTTAGTCCACCCCCAGCAGGTTAAGTGGGGGCATTGTCCTCTCCAGTCTCCACTCTCCCACGGGCTACACTTACCACGTGGTCGAGGTCTTGGCAGTTGCCACTGATGCCTCGTTTCGGCCGGTGTCCCCTCGCTTACAGCGATTACAGCTTACTGTACACCCACAACTCTGGCGACATTCACAGGTACGACAATGTTGGATGCATGAGTCAAAAAGGTCCAAGAGCAAACGATTACAAGCAGACAGGTAATGTAGTACAAATGCGGTGATGTTGTGATGATGAGATCTAGGCTCTAAGCTTTAGCAAAAGTTCGGTGCCGGGTGGCGACTCGATATGCTGGGAATCGCGCGGTTCACTCAAAGAACCCCATCTTGTCGCTGTCGAGGCTGTTGTTGCGGCTGCTGGAGGGCGTGCCGACGCGCTGGCNTCGATGTCCGCGCGGTTCTCGTCCCACTGCGACAGCGTCCAGAGGTAGATGCTGCGCGAGTAGCGGCGGGAGCGCTCACACGCCGCCGGGGAGCGGGGCGCCGCGGCGCGCTTGGCGGGGATCGCGAGGGACATGTCGTCCGCGGGTATGGTCTCGGGGTGGAGGGTCGTAATGGTGGGCAAGCTGGTGGTGGGGAAGGCGAGTAGTGGCCGGTGGTGAGAAGGGGGCCGGGCCGCCACGAGCTGGCACTTATACGCTGCGGGCGGACGGGTTGCGTCGGGGCGTCGTGATCTGGGCGCGTATGGTCTCGGTGCAGAATCTCCAGGCACTGGGCTGGATCGGTGGGGGCTGGAGCTGGCGAATGAGTGCTACAGTAGCTGTGAGTGAGTGCGAGTCGCTTGCGACTCTGGTGGGATGCCGCGGCTCCACTCCGAAGCGAGGCGGAGCCTGAAAGCATCCGAGCGACGTAGCGCCGGGGGAGATGCGGGTGTGCTTCCGGGACTCCGAGGAGCCACCCACGGCGGTACTTCCAGGCCCAAGGCTCGGTGAGGAGGCCGAGCGGGGTGGAGCGGCGTGGTGGGAGCCGGGTGAACTGAGGCACACCGGTGATCACGCCGAGCGCACATGTGCATCACACGGGGGGGCGGGAACGACGCAGGGCTGGGGTGTCGGGTTCAGCAGCAGCAGCAGCAGGCAGACGAGGCAGAGTCGACGCTCATGATGCAGGGGGCACCACCCTCGGCGCAGCGGCCGTGAGCTGTGCGAGCTGTGCGGTCCAAGTGCGGTGTCTGGCTGACACCCAGACAACACCTGTAATGATGCTGAAACTCTTGGAAGGAACGTTCCCGCTCCACCCCCAGAATCATTTTGACGTCACAACTCACCGCACACAGTATCGTTTAACGTCAGAACCAAGCGACACAACGTCATGGCTCGCGAGGAGCGGCAGAACTCGCCGTTCGATCGACGACGCGTTGCGTCGTAATCGTCCGTTCTGGTTCTGCGCCATGCGCCACGGCCCATGCTTAAGCTGGGCGCACGACGTGGCGTTGGATTCCCGGATTGCCAGAGTCGCGCCGGGCTATTGCCGGATCGCGCTTAGATTGCCGGGGCGGGGCCGCGCCGCGCCGCGAACGGCATAGAAGATCAGCGTTCATTTCGGTTCCTCCCGAGGTCGGGCGAGCTCCACTCGTCCCTGGCAGCCTCGTGCGCTCGTAAGCTCGTACATGGTGATGTTTACATAGTCTATACCGAACGCCCCACCAACTTCCCCGGCATACACGAGTACTCAGAACATTAGGTGGACATAGAGAGAGATAGAAGCGCAGAAGAGTCCATGGGGATGCCGGCGTGACGCGATGGTGGAGCTACCTGCGCGACGCAAGGTTTGCATCCACGATCGCGTCCTGCCGTCATGAATCGGCAGTGGGCCAGACCGGTCAGAAGATCTAATGAGTCGAGTGGCAACCGACATCGCAGCCGGAGTCGGGCTTCACCGCTCCTTACGCGCCGGTCGAGTTTGGCCCGTTCTCAGCGATCACGTCCGTGTTGAACGTAAAGTCCGTGAGTGGAGCCTGGTCGGTGAAGATAGAGCCGTAGTCAAAGGTGCCCTCCTCAAGGAGGCTCAGGATCGTCGCCGCAGAGCTGCCATCAGCATCGTCGTCACCGTCGCAGAATTTTCTACACTCACAGTCCTTGCGACGACTTGTTGTCGCCCGTCAGGTCGCCGTTGCCCATGTCCCCGTTGGAGGCGCCGTTGAGCTGTATGCCCTCCATGGCAGAGGAGCCATTGAGGGCCTGGCTGTTCATGAACGCCTGCTGGTGAAGGTTCTGCTGTTGCAGGACCGACGCGATACCGCCGAGGTTCTCGTTGGGCGAGAGCGTCTCTAGGCGGTCGAATGGCGCAGAGGGCTCGCCCAGGCCGAACGGGTTCACGGACGCGGGCGTCGCGCCAATGTTCGAGTTCCTGGCCGGCGACGTCACGTCCATGGCGCCAATGTCAAAGTACTCGGACGTGTTGAACAGCGACTCGAGGTCGGTCGCCATGCCGCCCGGGTTCAGCTCGGGCTGGGCCGACATGATGTCCTGGTTCTGCCCGATGAACGGGAGGTCCTCGGCAACGCGCGACGAGCGCAGGGCGGACGGCGCAGGCGACAGGGACGCGCGCTTCCGGACAGGGCGCAGCCACGCGGGCGAAGGGCGGCCCGCCGAGTCCGGGACGCGAGGCGAGTCGACAGGAATGTTGCACACTGTTAAGTTAGCGACATGTCCTCGTTTGCAGCTCTCGGATACATACCTCGACAGAACTCGTCAATGATGTCAGCGGATCGGAGACCGCAAAGGTAGCGGCCGGAAAAGCGGCGAAGGAGACCGACACACGAGCGCAGACCCTCGATGGAGGGAGGGATCAGAGGTCTGAACTCGGGGTTCTTGCAGTTCAGGACGACCGCCACCAGCGTGCGGCCTGCCTGCGCCAGCTGGTGAATGACGTGGACACCGTAGTAGGTCATCATGCCGCGCTGGCTGATGTGCACGTGGTCGGCGATGATAGTCAGCGCGCACTGCATGGCACGCTTGCACCACTCGAGGTGGCGCGCCCGGTCCTCGACGGTCGCAGCCGGCTGGAGGACAAAGCCCGAGAAGCGGTGGCGGTAGATGATCATCTTGACGAGGTGCTCGAGGCAGTGCAGCCT
>JAMALN010000397.1:0-32958 GCA_023630115.1 Cutaneotrichosporon sp. PK4640 | reverse complement strand
CCCACCGCCGCCCTCGGCAACCCCACCTGTCCCCACTGCGGCCTCAACTTCCCCAACCCCGAGATCGACGCGTACACCCCCGACGAGCTCGAGCAGCTCGACTTTCTGCACGCGCTCGGCAACTGGGCGTGGGACGCGAAATGCGTGAGTCGGCGTGGCAGTGGGGCGGGTGGCGCAATGCAGTAGACGACGCAGGCTGATAAGCAGGCGACCAAGCTCGTCCGCCTCCGCGCGCCCTTTGAGCGCCTGCACCGCCAGCGCCCGACGTACGCCGAGGCGATTGGCGCCGCCGCGCGCGTGGGCATGAACGCGTTCGCGAGCCAGCTCGTCGCGCGCATGGACGCGCAGCAGTGCCGCATCAACGAGAACCTCAACAGCCTCAAGGTGAGTGTGGTGGGCTCAGCCGAGAGGCGAGAGAGCCGGCGAGTGGGCCGAGAGCCGGAGGCCGGTGGGAACGGGAGGGGAGGGGGTGGGGTGGGGGGGTGGGGGCGGAATGGGGACGCGGAATGCCCGGCGCGGCTAAGCTGGCGCCGGACTGAGACAATGCAGGACTGCAACAGCTGCAGAACAGACGCGTGGGGGAGCGAGCGATAAGCACGGGCGCGATAAGCTGACGCCAGCTGCACATCATCTGCAACCTGCACGGGCACGACGGCCCCCGCGCCTCGGCGGCCTGGGAGCGCTGGATGCGCACCCGCACCCCCTGGGCCCCGCACACGCTGCGCGCCATGACGGTGAGTCCTCCTCCTCCTTTCCGGGCGTAGCGAGCGTTCCAGAGGATCAGTCGCGCCCTTGGCGCGCCAAAACGAGGCGGCGCAGATCCAAGCGAGGTGGCGTCCCCAGGCACGTGCGGAACCGTCCTCCTGCGCCCCCCACTTCCGCCAGTTTGCTGACCACCAGGCCAGCGCGGTCGGCGACCCGGCGGCGATGGCGCTCGAGCTGTTCCGCGACGTGCTCCGCGACCTGGGGGAGGACGAGGTGGGCGCGCTGCCGCCGTCGCCCGCGCCGAGCCGGTGAATCCGAGCCGGGTTGGAAAACGGACACGCCGTCCGTATCGGAACTGCATCCGGTCCGCCACAGCCGGTCCAATCCGCCAAACAACAGCCACCCAGTCACCAGCTGGCGTCACCGATCGCCACTGGCCTCCAGCATCTTCATTCGCCCATGTGGCCCATCTGCACTTCAATACCCGACATTGCATGCCTGCAACGGCCTCCGAACACCGACGACCGACCACGCTCCACCTAATACCTGCATAAGCGACATATTACATTTGGCAAGTGTTATCAACTATTGTACAACAGAGTATGCTAGTGTTGAATCAACCAGCTTGACATGTCTAGGCGGGGAGATCGGAAGATTGGGCGCGATACACAATGACGCCACAGTTGCCTCGCTTGGCGCACAGGGCGCTCGCCAACTCCGGGGACTGAGCGGGGAGGCGGAAGGTGTGGCGCCGGCTACTTTGCAGTGCGAGTGGCGCCGGCTACTTTGCTCTGGCATTGTCGAGTGTCCGACGGAGCGCGGCGCGCTCCTTGTCGCGCACGCTCGGGCTCTCGCTTGCCTTGCGCATGAACTGGAAGGGAACCAAGGGCGATCCTGGGCCGGGGCTCTTCTCGGGTGACAGCGACGCCGCGCGCAGGGGAAGGGGCGTTGTGGCGTGTTCCGGCGTAAACTGGGCCGGTAAGCTGGCGCGGCTGGGTGTGCCTGGTCGTATCGATGACGCAGAGGCGCGTTTCACGCTCGCGCTCGTGACTGACACCGGCGTAGTGTTCCAGTCCGGTAACGAGTCGGTTGCCTCAATCTCGTCGGCGAAGTGCGACAGCAGATAGCGCGTGAGCTCGCACCACCCGCCGCCCACGCGCACCATGACCGTCTTGGACTCTAAGATGCGGCAGAAGCACATGCGTGCGCGCGAGCCGTGTCCAATCCAGTAGCGGCCCGACTCGTCCTTCCACTCGTCTGGCGAGAGGCGGCCAGCGGGGATGATTGGGACTCTCATCTGCTGTCAGCTCGGCCAGCACCATCAGCTCACATCTAATTCCTTCAGGACGTTCTGCACCGCCGCGTCGAGCGTGCTCCGCTCACGGGCCGGCTTGAACTTGGGCTTGCGCGGAACCGAGGCCGTACTTGGGGGCTCGCTTCCGAAGCGCGTGCGGGGGCGCGTGGGCGTCGACGCCTCAGCGAGACTAGCGAGGTTGGCAGACGAGCTCGTGGACCGGGACAGGCGGCTCGTGGAGCGCGAGATGGAGAGCTTGAACGGCACGGGCACGGTCGGGGTAATGGCTCGGGGAATGGGTCTACCGGGCATGCTGATGCTGCTCGGGAGGCTGCTGCGGGGCCGCGACGGGGGCTTGGGGGTGAAGGGCGCGCTGTCTAGTGATGGGCGAGTGCGTCTAACGCGCGCCTGCGTCGTGTCGGACAACACGCGGCTCGGCGTCGGCGTGCCTCGGTCGTGCGTACTGCTGAACATCGAGTTCGTCCGCGTCCGCCGCGCAGCTGTGGCCGGGTTAGGAGGGAGACGGGGCTTGGGCCGGCGCTCCGAGACGGTCGCTGAGCTACCGGTGGTGGAGGTTCCGGCTACAGAGTCCTCCTCGGCGACGGCTCGTAACTCCTTCCACGTGTTGGAGACACGCCGCCGCTCCAGGGCGACGCGCGAATCGCCAAGAAGTGGCAGAGCGAGGTGCTGCAGCGTCTCGACGGCAGCCTTCGCTTCGTTCTCGGCTGCCCGCGTGGCGTCTCGTCCGGCCCGCGCGTCGACCGTGTCAAGGAGACGGCTGAACGCATCGTCGCACACCGCTGCGGCATCGGCCACCTCGGCGAGGCCCTCAAGGTCGGGGACCAGAGATCCCTGGCTCGTGACCTTGTCGAGCAGCTTCTTGAGCTCTGGCGAGTTGGGCTGAGAGCGCGCGATTGACCGTGCCTTGTCGGCAATGGAGGAGAAGGCCTTGGTGAGCTGCTTGGCCTCCGTTGAGCTGGGGAGGCGGCGGCGCTTCGGGGTGGCGCGCAGCTGTGCGGGCGAGGGGTGAACGATGGCCTCGAGGTCGAGCGCGTCGAGGCCGCCGGCTAACGATTTGACCTTCTTCGCGACCTGCTCGGGTGTCCGCGGGACGTCGTCGCTCTTACGCGCTACAGGGGTGACTGAACGAGCTAGTAAGGACTGAGCGACAATGTCCTCGAGCTGGCGCTGCCACTTCTCGGCCTTGGTGATCTGCTCCAGGGCAGCTTCGCGCGTTACGTCCGCCGATGAGAAGACGTCCGCGGCCTTTCTCATGTCTATGCCAGCCGAGGCATCGGCGCCCAGGACGTCGTTGAGCTTGGCGACAAGAGACTGGACGCAAGCAGCGTGCTTGCCGATCGCCTCGGCGCCTGTGCGGATGCTCTCGACGGCGTGCTCGTGGCGCGAGCTCTGATTGTCGTTGTTGAGGTGGCCGAGCTCGTTCATCAAACCACTAAGAGTGGTCTGGAGCTCCTCCTTGGCCGCCTCCAAGGACTCGGTCGCGCTGCGCACAGGAGCGGCCCAGCGCTCGTATGCGAGCCGGTCGTGCACGCCCGAGAGCCGGGCCATGGACGCCATCACGCGCGCCGACTGGTGGTTGACCTCGCTGCGCACGCGCTTGTCGAGGGCGATGAGGTCGGGCATGGTCGACATGAAACCGGAGGGCTCGCCATCGCGATCGACAGGCGTCAACGGCGGTGTCAAGGGCCCATGGGACGTGCTCCTCTCACCATCCGGCGACCATGGCGAAGAAGACGGCTCTTGTCCAGACACTAGGCCGACTCTGGGAATGATGTTGTCGTTCCACTCGGTGACGCGGTTGCGCAGGTCAGCGAGGATGCTGTCCGACGCGTCGGGAGTGGCTTCGGGCAGGTTGTCGGTGGCGGCCTCGAGTTGCTCGACGAGGCGGGTCGCCTCGGCCTGGAGATCGCGGACAGTCTTGGCCTGCGCCGACACGCGCCGGAAGACATCGAGCTCTTGGCAGGCTTCGGCCATGCTGTCCTTGCTCTGCTCGAAGGCAGATTCCAAGGGCGCAATTGCGTCAGAGGTGCTGGGCATCGCACGGAGGCGCTGCATGTCGCGGTCGAACTCGCTAGCGCGCTCCTTGATGGCGGCAAGGTCGTCGGTGAGAGTAGTAGGAAGTGCCGATGGTGAGCGTGGAGACCACGCAGCTAAATTGACGGCGCGGACGACGTCGGAGCGCAGCGAGCTTAACCCGTCTGCGATTTCGGTGTTGGCCTCGCGGATGCTGAGGACGAGAGGAACGGCGTCGGCATCACTGCGCGCACGCTTGGCTAGTTCTGAGCACCGCTTGCCGAGCGCAATGAGGTCCTGCGAGTCGTCATCGACCAGAGGTCCGAGATCGTCTGGGACGCCGCCTGGCGGCAAGTGCGGCTTGACGGCCATGGTCGCGCTCGACAGCGCTTTGCGGTACTGCATGACGGCGAGCACGGTCGTCTCGTGTGCATCGGTGGCGGCTCTCGTCGCCATGTCGCCCTCGTCAGTCCACGAGGCGATGTTCTGCAGCCACTCGGAGTGGTCTCCGCCATTGGAGGCAACGCCGTCGAGGGTTGGTCGCGGGGCAGTGTCCGAGCCCATCTCGAGCTGCCGGATCGCCTGCTGCAGGTGCTCGCGGAGCACCTGTACTCTTGCGTGCTGGGCCTGCAGAGCCTCCCGGGCTCTGAGGAGCTGGCCGTAGTACGCGAGCATCTTGCCTCCCAGGTCGAGGTCGACCTCAGCGTCACTCCGCGCCTCGCTGAGGGCCGCAAAGACGGCCTCGTTGTGGTCGTCCTTGCTGGGGAAGGCGGGGTGTGATGGCATCGGCAAGGACTCGGCGTCCAGCGGCGGCGGGAGAGCAGAGCTCGCCTCGGCGAACATCTGCTGCAGCGCCGAGTGCTTGTGACTCGTGGGCGGCTGCGCCAGAGCGCTCTTGATCTCGGCCAAGAAGTCGGACCCGGCCTTCCCAGCGCGCGCCGACCGCGAGAAATGGTCGTGCCCCTTGCGGCACTGCTGCTCGAACGAGCTGCACCACGTGACTCTGTCGCCAATGTCCGTGGCTCTAGCCTCGAGCTCTTCTTGCAGGTCAATCAGAGCGTCGGGGATGGCGTGTTGCCGCTGGCCGTCCTCCTCCAGCGGACCATCGACGCCGCCCAGATCCTTGAGGCGCCCGGCCTGGTCGATCATCTTGTCGAGGATGGCGCCGCTGCGCTTGACCAGGTTGTACTGCAGATTGCGATGCCGCGTCTGGAGCCCGACCAGCTGCGAGCGCAGGATCGAGATGTGCAGCGCCGATCGGGGGACATTGTGAGGCTTTGTCGGAGATCCCGGAAGCTTAGTGGGTGAAGGGGTTCGGGTCGGGGAGCGAAGAATCTGTTTGGCTCCCAGGGGCGGTGTCGAGGGAGCCACGGCGTGTTCTGGGAGGGACTGCTCTGACGACGAGGGGCGAATCTGGGGCGAGGGCGGCAGCTGTGCCGAGCTGCGCCTCCGTCGCGGTTCCCACCGCGGTGCAGTCGCCGCACCGGGCAGCCACGCTTGGGCCTCGGCGACCACATGGTCGACGTCGCCCGTGACGCTCTCGGTCTCGCGGCGGACCTCGTATCGCAGGTCGTCCCACTGCAGACGAAGGGCCGTGAGCTCGAGTATCGACCCACGGTTGCGCAGGACCGCCAAGAGCTGGTCGATAAGCAGGATAAGGTCGAGGGTGACCTCGACGAGGTCGGTGGATGGTTGTGTCAGGGGAACGCGGGTAATTTCTGGGCAGGTGTCAGTACGGCCGCCCCCCTTTGCACAGACGATGGAATGTGGACGTACGTCGTGTCTTCTCCTTCATGCGCTCCATGTCGCCGTCGTCAAAGCGCTCGACCTCGTCGACGAGCGCGTTCCGTTCGTTGACCCATGCGGCGAGCTGTGCTTTGTTTGGCAGTCGCCATGGCGACGATTCCGCGCCGGCGCGGACATAGCCTGCCGTGCTTGCTGGGTCGGGCACGAGGACCGGGTGAACGAAGGGGTATACGGGCGCTAGGGCCTTGAGAGACTACGGGCGTGAGCTCATGCGGGCGGGCATCGCGGCGGCCAGACTTACCTCGAGCTTGCCCTCGAACCACCGGCGCTTCTCGACGAACGCGAGGAGCTCCTGCTGGTCGGCGTAGGATAAGTCCTGTCGCCTAAGTTTGGTGTTGGCTGTGTCTCCGTTCATGTTGGCAACAACGAGTGTGATGTGGGACTAGATGTCGAGCATCACAGAGGGCGCGCGGGGCGTGTTGAATAAGAGCAGAGCAGGCGGCGGTGTAGAGTATGGTGGGGGAAAGGAGCGTACGCGGTGGGTGGAAGTGGGAGCGTGAGTAGGTGGGAGTAGTTTCGTGTGTGTTGGTGGGTGGTGTGGGCTGCGTTGGGAGGGAGCAGGCAACGGGTGAAGTCGGGTGATGGAGGCGAAAGATTGAGTGCGAAGAGAGTAGTGAGGAGGGATGAGGGGATGCAAGAGGAGAAGAGGAGAAGAGTAGAAGAAGACGACGACGAGTGATGGCGGAGTGACAAGAGGACGATGAGGGAGAGAGAGACGTGTGTTGATGCTCAGACCGCCGTACGGTGGTGGTGGCAGCTTCACGCGTCGGCCACTCTGTCAGCCCTCCTATTCAACTTGCCATCAAATCTCGTGACCCGAGACATTACGTGAATTCCTTATGTTGCTAATGTGCGCCCATAACAAGTGCATTAGAGTTTGCCTAAACATGGGTAATACCGTAATAGTGTGCCTGTGGTGTCATAGTTTGTTGATACGCGTCACACTCTTGCGTTCAAACATTCCCACGGGTGCAGTTGATGCCAGCCTCGCCAGCCTCATGCCAGGGGCTCCAGTTCCATCACTGCAGGACAGGCACGGACGGCTGTACGGCTGTGCCGATGAGTGAGCCGAGCATGGCCGCGTGCCCCGGTGCCGCATGCGGAAACAGACCCAGGTCTGCAGGTAGCCAGGTAGTGCGAGCATCGCGCTGAATACATGTGTTTATCACTCACTCACTCACTCCACCTGCCTCACGCTCACCGCGCCTGCTATGTCCTCCCCATAGCTCCCGCCATGCTCCGACACTCGCTCAAACTTCCCATCACCGCGGTTCGGCAGGCACGGCCCGCTTGGCCGCCATCCAACGCTGTCGCGTCGTCCTCCCACCGCCCCCTCTCCTCCTTCACGCCCCCAGCTCCACCGCGCTACAGCTATACCCTCGTCCTCAAGGGGAAGGTGAAAGCCGATGCGCATCGGCTCGGCCAACCGGCCGCCGTGGCCGTGCCCTCGCCAGCGCTAGGGCGTAGGTCATCGACCTTCACTTTCGGGCGGCCAAGCGCCCCCCTGCTTCCCAGTGCTCGGGCTCGGGCTGTGTCGCGACGCGCCTTCCATGCCACGTCACGGCGCCAGGCGCTCCCCCTCGTGCCGGCGCTGGGCGCGATTCTCAAGGTACGCTGCTCCAACCTGCCACATACTCATGACCCAGGGAACGTCGCTGCTCACGCTCACGACGGGCGTGTCGAGACTGCTCCTCTCGTTCTTCCCGATCGGGACGCTCGCCATGTTCCGCTTCCGCCGCGGCGTGTCCTGGCTCGCCAAGGACAAGCGGGTGCCCAAGGCGTCGCCCGAGGCCGACGAGTTCTGGAAGATGTGGTGCGCGGACGAGAAGGGCGTGCTCCTCTCCCAGGCGGACGCCATCTCGCTCGTGGAGGCGCCCGAGACGCCCGCGGGCGACCTCATCTCGCCGGACGGGCGGATCGCGTACGCCATGCCGATGCGCCCGACGACCAGAGAGCGGTGGCGCGACAAGCAGCCCGCCAAGCCCGGGGACGTGGACGAGGGCACCGCCGCCCACGCAAAGTGGGTCAAGAGCATGGCGGCGAGCCTGCGCCGGGGATACTTCTTCCTCCCGCCCCTCCCGCCCGTGAGCGTGCGGTACTACAACGAGCTGTCGACCAAGGAGCAGCACGAGGTCGACGCGCTCCGGCAGTACTGGGTGAGCCTGCGAATGTTCAAGGACCGGCTGCGGATGATGCGCTGGATCGTCACGCTGCTCTTCTTCATGCCCGTCCTCCTCCTCCTCGGGGTATGGGCGACGGCGCTGGAGCGCGTGCCCCTCACCGGGCGCTGGCGGTTAATCCTGCTTACCGCGGACGAGGAGGACGTCGTGGCTACGAGCCTCGAGGGCGCGAACTGGTACAAGAGCGTCATCAACCTCCTCACGACGCCCGAGAAGCCCGCGCCCCCAATCGTGCCCCTCAACGACTGGCGGTGGCAGTGGGTCCAGAACACCCTGCGGCGACTGGAGGCGGGCGTGCTCACCGCCGTGGAGCGCGTCGACGGCGGCGAGATGGGCCGCCCCATCGACGCGGAGGAGGGCAGCATCTGGCCCCCACCGTCCAAGTATCCCCTGCGGCCGAGGGTGCGCGCCTCGGCACGCTTACACGCCGCCTTACCGGGCAGCGTCAAGGACGCGGGATGGGAGCACATGGAGCTCGGGCCGCCCTACAACGTCATGATAATGGACGCGCCCGACCGCAACGCCTTCTCCTACGGCTTCGGGGGCAAGGGCGCGGGCGGCATAGTAATCTTCACGGGGCTCCTGGACGAGATCCTGGCGCACAACGGCGCCGCGCCTCCCACAGAAGCAGAAGCTCCCAAACCGAGAGGATTCCTGGACGGGCTATTCTCGGCGCCGCCCGTGCCGCCAAAGCACGCCCCGACCGATGAGCAGACGCTCCACCTAGCCATGGTCCTCGCGCACGAGATGGGCCACCTCCTCCTCTCTCACCACCTCGAGACCCTTTCGCACCAACAGGTGCTCTGGCCGAGCGTCCTGGGCCTGCAGATCGACATCCTCCGCGCGCTCATCTGGCCCTTCACGATCTTCTTCGGGCCGGCGGTGAACGACGCGCTCGCGAGCCTGGGCCGCACGACCGCCGAGGAGATGGCCGAGCGCTTCGGGCACGTCGGCTTCGAGCGGCGGCACGAGCACGAGGCGGACCTCGTGGGCATGAGGTGAGCAAGTGGAAGGAGGCGCTGACGCCAGGGTGCTCGCGCACGCGTACTTTGACCCGCGCAGGGCGGTCGAGAACTTTGCGGGCTCGGTGGCCTCGCTCGAGGAGATTGGGCGGGGCGAGGGCTCGCTCCTCGACATGATCAAGCTGTGGAGCTGGTCGGGGCACCCGACGCCGGGCGAGCGCGCGGACACGATGCGCGCCGAGCTGGACCGGTGGGCCGAGCACGACGCCAAGGTCGCGGCCGCGGAGCGCAAGATGGGGGCGTGAGGGAGTGTGCATGGGGTAGTGCGGGGTGGAGTGCATGGGGCTGTTAGAGCCATAGTTTACATGTTGTCACTACTCGTTGTCCAACGCGTGCATGGTCGTGTGAGGTGGGCAGAATGCGGGGTAATCGCCAAGAGTATCCGAGAATCCCGATCCGACAGGAGCCGGCGTTTGCCGGCGCTTGGCGAGTTTGTTGACACCCACGACGACGAGGACGGCGGTGTGGTCAACGGCGGTGGTGTGGACGTTAAGACCGAGGAAGAAGAGGTATGGGCCCAGCGGGGAGGGAGCACCCGCGGAGGTTGTGTGCCGCGATGGGCCGCGAGCGCCAGCCGCCACAGAGTCCGACGGGCGCTGAAGCGCTGCGATGGCAGGCATGTCCTCCTGACACGGTGACGGCGACGCGTCGTAAATTCCGGCGCGTCACGGCCATGTCCTCCTCGGATTCAGCATGCCGCGACCAGGAATGATATGTGCGGGGCAAGGAACGACACGACGCGGAGCGGGGGCGCTTAGACGGAAATCGTGCACCGAGATCAGCTATCTGTTCGCCGAGACTGACGCGCTAGCAAGGATGCCTGATACGGGCTCACAAGCAAAAGTATGCCTGATACGGGGTCGCAAACAAACAAGGGTGAGCTGTGACTCTGCCAGCTAGGGCCAGCTGCCACTTGGTAGTCAGCGGCAGAGCGGGATGGCAGTGCTGGCTATCATTCGGAGCATCGGCACTGGTGGCAGCGGAACATCGCGCAGAACAAAGGACGACGGACGTATCATTCAGGAGCGCGCACCCTGCATCGCTCTGCTCTTATATGCATCTGCGCCACCACCACTCGCAGACTGTGTGTACATGAAGCAACAACATTTCCTCGGAAATGCAGCACCAGCCCAGGATCGGCATTGTGGCAGCGTATCCCCGTGAGTGCCTGAGATTGCGGGCAGCTAAGCGCCCTTTGTCCCAGCCGCCTATCTCCCGACTCGAGCCTGGCCACGGCCCGGTCCAGAGGCGAGCGCAGACATAAGAGTATCCACACCTTTCTCTCTGCCCACCACTCACTCACTCACTCGCAATGTCGCAGAAGGTCGTCATCATCGGTTCTGGTGGGTCTCACAACACGTTGAACGGCGCCGGGCATTCCCCCCTCCCGGCGACTGGCGGCGATTTTTCGTGGGCCGACACTGACCCCAGGCGTGTTCGGCATGTCCACCGCCCTCTGGATGCTCCAGACGGCCAAGGACAAGTACGACGTCACGATCCTCGAGAAGTGCGAGACGGTGCCGGCGCCGGATGCCGCGTCGACTGGTGAGTTAGAGGCGGACAGCCGACGGCGGCTGCGCGGAGCGGAGGCCGAGGCCGAAGGGGCCGAAGGAAGGCGGTGGCAGCGAGCACCAGCGGCGCGGAAGAGGGAGGCAGCAAGCACCGCAGCGTCGCCAGCTGTCTGTCTGGACGGTGGCAGCCGCAAAGCTGCGGCGGGCGGTGACAAACCGCCTGCACTGCAGCTCCACACGGACCCTCCGAAGCCCCGAGTCAGCCGGCGCACCGGCCCGCACGCCCAGACTCATTTCGCACCTCCGCGCCTCATTTCGCACCTGCGCCCTCGCTTCGCTCGGCGCTCACCCCAGACATCAACAAGATCATCCGCGCGGGCGACTACGCCGACCCCGAGCTCTCGGCGCTCTCCGTCGAGGCCGTCGAGATGTGGAAGCGCCCCGAGTGGGAGGGGTGCTACCACGAGTCGGGCGTCATGTGCCTCTCGGGCTCGGACCCCAAGGGCACAAAGTACGTGCAGGAGAGCTACAAGAACTGCGTGGACCTGAACCTGGAGCCGCGGGCGAAGAACAGCTCCGCGGAGATCAAGGGCGTGTTCCCGCCCGAGCTGGCCACGGGCGACTTTCCCGACCGCGTGGGCTACCACAACGTGACGGGCGGGTGGGCCGAGTCGGGGCGCGCGATCGAGATCGGGCTGCGGCGGGTGCAGGAGCTGGGCGGCAAGATTGTCGCCGGCGCCGAGGTGGTCGCGTTCCAGAAGGCCAAGGACGGGCGGACGGTCACGGGCGTCGTGCTCAAGAACAAGAAGATTATCCCCGCCGACCTCGTCATGGTCGCGGCCGGGGCGTGGACGCCGGCCCTCCTCCAGAGCCCCGCCGTCGCGGCCCGCCTCCCCCCCATCACCGCGACGGGGCAGTGCGTCGCCATGATCCAGCTCACGCCCGAGGAGGCGGCGATCCAGGCCAAGGTCCCCGTCGTCTTCAACCTCGACAACGGGTTCTACATCTTCCCCCCGACCGCGGACGGCAAGGTCAAGATGGCGATCCACAACAAGGGGTGGACGAGCTCGATCAGCGCGTCGGCGTTCGGCGGCTCCGTCTCCACCCCGCGCACCAAGCTCTCCGCCGACGCCGAGCTCGGCACCCTCCCCGCCGAGGCGGTGCACACGATCCGCGCCCACCTCGTCGAGCACTACCCGGTCCTCGCGAAGAAGCCGTTCGCCGAGCTCCGCATGTGCTGGTACTGCGACACGGTGACGGGCGACTGGCTCGTCGACTACCACCCGGACTATGCGAACTTGTTCGTCGCGACGGGGTGCTCGGGCCACGCGTTCAAGTTTGCGCCCAACCTCGGGCGCGAGGTGCTCGCGCTCATCGAGCGCCGCCCCACCCAGTTCACGGACCGCTTCTCGTTCGCACCCACCAACCCCCACGGCGCCGACTACCGCGGCGGCGTGATGCGCGAGATCAACCTCGCCGAGCTTGCGGGGCCCACCGACCTCCTCCCCTTCGGCCGTCCCGCGCGCCTGTAAGCGCTGTTTGCATAGTTTCGGTTCTTGTCTGTACTGGTGCTTCGGTTTCGGGATGCATTGCATGAAGATTATGGGTGCGGGTGGGGCAGCGGGCGAGTGCGGGAGAGGCGGTTGTGAGCCCATAAGGCGGCCGCTGGAATGGGAACGCAGGTCGCACCGTTCAGCCGGTCAGCCGTCCACAGGTCAGCGGATGTCAACAGGTCAGCGGATCAGCGGGTAAGCGATCAGCGGCGCAGGCGTGGGTGTGCATGCCGCTGAGAGTGACGCGGCGTGAGAGTCAGGCGGCGGACTGAGAGGCGCCGGTGCAAACTTCATCAGGATTCGGAATGTTGCTCGCACCCAACACCCACGTCACTAGTCTCAATCAATGCATGTCGTATCTTGCGTATGTTGCCTTTGCGAGGAGTTGAACCTCTCCTGTACGACCTCTGCGTGGCAATGCCACGGGGCCGGGGGTATCCTTGCAGGGGGGTATAATGTGAGAGGTATGGGTTGAGCCGGGTACTGGGCGCCGGGTTGAACGGCTCGTCCGTTGAGGACGCTACAACGAAAATGTAATAGATGTGCGGATGGTGGAGCTGTGGGGTTGGATCCACAGGAAGTTTTCTCACGCTGCGGCGGGGGTTGGATCCGCGCTGCGCGTGTTATGCGACTGAGACTATGATACAGCAGGGTTGGATCTGCGGCTAGGTTCTTGGGGGTGCGGGGTTGGATCCGCGGGTCTATGCCTGGCGGCGGCGCTTAGGCGCCGTTCGCGAGGGGCTGGTCGAGGAGGAAGGGCTCAAAGATGGCCATGCCGTCCTTGAAGTCGTTGGCGACAATGTTGACGAGGTAGCTCGTGTCCATGATGTTGCGGATGAGGGCGCGCGACGGCGAGTCCTCGGGGTAGAGGTTGGCCCACTGGCAGCCGAGCTCGAACGCCTCGTCCTTCCACGCGATGAACGAGACGGCCTCGACAATGGTCGGCTGGATGATCTCCTTGCCGGGGAAGACACCCCAGGTGACGGCGTTGGGGCCCTCCGAGTGCGTGTTCGTGCGAAGGTCGCCCTGCTTGTTGACGGCGTAGTAGGTGATGCGGGGGTCCTTCTCGATGCGACGGATGAGCGGGCTGAGAAGCTCGGGCGCAACAAAGAACTCGAGGTACGCCTTCTGGTACACGTATCCGCCGGCAGGACCCCAGCCGTGCACCTTGTCGTCCGAGCGGGCGCCGTCGACTGCGGGCTGCGAGTTGATCGTCAGGTAGCCACGCTCGTTCATCTTGGCGAGCTGCTCGGTGATCACAGTCGTCTCGGACGACGCGCCGTTCTGCGACCAGGGGAGCTTCTTGATCTCGGCACGGCAGAACTTGGAGAAGATGTCGTTGACCTCTGCACGGGTCTGCGGAGAACCCCAGAGCTCGAGCGCCTCCTTGGCCTGTTGACGTCAGCTAAATGCGTCCGAGAAGATTGCTGGTGACTCACGTTGGTGCCGATGGCGACAGGGTAACCGTCAAGGTCACCGTAAGCGGGAGAGCGCGAGTCACCCCAGCGACCGTTCGGGAACTCGTCCCAGTCGCTGGTGCGCGAGAGGTACGACTGCACACGGTTGGCCCAGAAGATGGGGCGGATCGTCTCGGTGCGGCGCGAGGGCGTGAGAGAGGGGCGCCAGGGGAGGGGCATGACCTGCTCGCGGCGGGGCGTCATGTCGAGCTCCTCGAGAAGCATGCGGGCACCCTTCTCGAGGTTGAGGGTGTACACGTGGAGGCCCTTGATGCCAGCCTCCTCGTTCTCGAGGATGGCACGGCACATCTCGGCGACGAGCTTGGTGCCTCTGGCACGCACCTGCTCGTCGTCGCCCTGCACGGGGAGGAGGACGTCGTACCACTCGGGGGGCACGACAATGTTCTCACGCTTGACCCAGGTCTGGAACTTCTGCCAGTTCTGGATGGGCATGATGCCGGGGACGATGGGGACGGTGATGCCGTACGAGCGGACGTCCTTGACCCACTGGAAGAAGATGTTGACGTCGTAGAACATCTGGGTGAAGATGAAGTCTGCGCCCGCGTCGACCTTCTCCTTGAGCCACAGCATCTCCTGGTGCTTGCCCTCGGGCGTGAGGGGCGTCTCGGGGTGGCCCTGGGGGAAGCCGGCAACGGCAACACAGAAGTCGCCCGGGTAGTGCTTGTGAATGTAGCGGACGAGGTCGATGGCGTGCATGAAGCCGCCGGGCGTGGGCTCCCAGACGTCCGAGCCCGCCACGGGGTCGCCACGCATGGCGAGGATGTTCTGGCAACCGGCGGACTTGGCCTGCTTGAGCGCCCACTCGACCTTCTCCTTGGGCACTGCGATGTCAGCACACATGCACCGAGATGCCGAGATGCACACTGGCAGTGTGGAGCAGAGCGGTCCGTTGTCACTAAGCGAACCCGATACCCCGCAGCCCCACAGCAGCCACCATGACGACGGGGCGGGGATGATCCGCCGCCATCACTCACTCTCGGTACACGTGAGGTGCATGCACGTCTCGATGCCAATGGTGCCCTGGCACACCTCGACGAGCGACGAGGTCAGGTCAGCATTCTTGCCACCGGCGCCCCAGGTGATGTCGATGAACTCGGGGCCAAGGTTGCGCATACGCTCGATACGGTCATAGAGGTTCTGGAGGCCCTGGACGTCAGCCAACTGCAACTTTCGGGTCTCCGCTCGCTCCGTGTGCCGCGGCTCGGCTGCCCACGTACCTGCGCCGTGCGGGGCGGGAAGTACTCGAAGCTCCAGAACGGGCGGCCCTCACGCTCGGCGGCGAGGAGCTTGTCCGTGATCTTCATGGTGGAATGGGTAGTGGTGGACTGGGTTGGTTCGGCGGTTTAGGGAGAAACGTGGGTGCGCTAGGGCCTCGGCGTGGAGGGGTCAAGCGAGGGCGGGGTACGTGTCGATCGTGCGTTGGTTCCAACTTTGGCGCTGGAGTTTTGATGTTTGTTTTGACGATACAGAGGGAGCGTGCGGCCGAGACGAAAACGTTATAGACGGCAGCAAGATGACAGAAGGTGGAGAATGGAGAATGAGAGAAAGGAGATGCAAGATGGGCTAGCGGGGGTGTGATGCGCAGCGTTGCGCGCTAAGAAGCTAGGCTCCAGAGTTTAAGGAACGGTGATTGAGTACGGTGTGTGGACTCTTGGATATGACTGGAATATCCAAATTCGTTTCGTATTTAGTTGCCGCATCCAGGATCCAACAACCGCGCACATCATAATACGACTCGACCCAATTCTCCTTCCTGGTTGGGTGGACGCTATGGTCGTACGGTGAACAGCTCTGCGTACGGTGCGGTGACAGCGACCTGGTTGGCACTCGTCCCTCAATTGAATCTCCCATACCTTTTGATGGCTTCCCTTGGTGGGCCATCTCCCATCTGCCCATGCCGCCCATCTGCCCATAAGCCCATGCTACCCACTCCCCTCCACTATCGCTCCGATTGACCGCCCACCCCGTGCCCCGTCTACCCTGGGCGGCGCTCAAGGCCCCGCGCCGCCCCGCGGCCATCTCATATTCATGACCGCACGCAGATCTCACGGGCAATTTGATCCCGCCAAACAATCGCGTGTAATTTATCGCCGTGCCTCACTTCCGGAGCCTGGCTTGTCACAATCCGCACTGGCCGCACCCCGGCCCTTCCAACAGAGGTCCGTGCATGGCGTGTGGCGAACTCGGAGAATCGAGGGAACAGAACAACCGTACCCTCGACCCATGGCGTCGGCAGCAGGGTACTTCGGCGCAGGGGCGTGTTTGGGATCCCGGGGGATCCGGGGCGCATCTGTCGAGCACTTGTGCACAACTGAGACGAAGGATCATAGGACAGGTGCCGAGGGACCGTGCGGAGGCGGGCCAAGGTCGCGAGCCCAGACCGCCGCCACCGCCCACCCAACATGCCCCGCTGACAGCTTGTTGGCGTGCGATTCGCCACAAACAACACGCAGCATGCGGCTGCGCCCTCCAACACTTCTCCGCGTCCCTTTGGCTGCGGTGGTTGCAGTGTCGCCACTCCAAGCCCGGGAGAGACCGGACATGTCGGCCACCCAGGTGTTTCGGAGTGCCACTAGCTCCCACCGCCACAGTGGCTTCTGCACTGTTCCATGTACCCATGTGCATGCGTTGTGGCATGCGCAGCAGCGAAGCGCCCTGCAGACGCTGCGGATCTAATCTACTGCGACACTGAAAAATCGTGCAGGGCCCGTTTCGGGGTATATGAACGAGGCGGTGCAGTGACGTTACCCTTCCAGGAACGATGCGCAGTCGCGTGTTCTTGGGAGATCGCTGTGCGGTATGAATGGCCGACGCGTCTGCGTGCGCTGGTGCGGACTCTGCCGCTGGCTGGGAGAAGTGGGGCTGGGACGGGGGGCTTGAGGCATGAGGCGCACAGAGGGTGTGAGAGGAGATGGGGGTGGAAGCAAAAGGAAGAATGACCAAGGACCTGGTTTCAGGCACATGATAAGGGCGCCAAGGGACAAGGAACACGGCGAGATGGGACAAGCAGCGAACAGTCCCTTAATCTAGGGAGGAGAGGAGGATGGTGGGGCGGGGGAGGCAAGGGAGGGACGGGGAGAGGGAGGGATCAGAGGGGAGAGAGGGCAAGGGTAGCAAGGGGGAGCAAGGGAAGAGGTGAGTGTCGGTCATTGCGTCAAGCCAACTGCCATGCAGCCAACTGCAGTCTACAGCGCTGTTGGGTGACGCTTACACGTTGCTCGTAGACGTGGCAGTGGCTTGGTTGCGCTGCTGATCGCCACTGAGCGGTGCAGTCGCAGTTAATAGTTGCAGCAATTATGAGAGAATGGGCGCAGCTGGACGCACGCAGCTCGCAGTAGAATGCTTGAATGCTTGAGGGATGGTGCCACTGATTGAGCAATGTCGGCATGGTGGGCCCAGGAACATTACTGTCGGTCCACGCCGCCAAAGGCCATTGCCCCTCCCCACCCGCCTTCTCCTCGTCTCCTCTGGCCTCCTCTCCTTGCCTCGACGTCACCACCCACTCACCCCCCAAAAGTCGCAAACCCGGCCTCGGCTTGACCACTCTGTGCGTCTCTACACTCGTCGAAAAGATTGCGCGCACGACCATTATCGACCATCTACCCAAAGGACTAGCTTCTTGTCTGCTGTCTCACATCTGGGCGCGACTCTGTCAACGTTTGCCCTGTCGTCGTGCGTCTGGTGCGCCTGGTTCCCTCGAGTCTACCTGGACCTCTGGACCTTTTGGACCGACTTGCCCTCTGGTTTGCCCCCTTTATGTCCCTTTAGGGAAAAGAGGGGAGGTTGAGGGCGTTAGGTTTAAACCAAACCGCCACCAGAACGACAGACTGGCTCCTCCCACCACGGCCTCCACCTGCCACTTGCACCTGCACACCTGTACTCCTGGGTCACACCTCACACCAACCACAATCCAGACATTCACCTACGACAAACCTCGCAACATCCCACCAACACCCACCCTGCACACATCTCCTCCCCACCCCACACCTCATTCTTCTCTACATCCTCTGCCATCGACACGTACGCCCCGACGTACCTCTACATCGTCCCCTGCACCACACACGACACCCTCGACTACCCAGCCCCCAGTCGACTGCCCATCTCGTCCATCCGTCTGGTCCTTTGCAACAGCGAGCACCAACCCTTGCACCTCCGCTCCCGCGAAATCAGCGCAGACAGGAACGGCCTCGTCTTCCCACTGTCCGCCTAACCCCTCGTCATTCCGTCCTCCCCCAACCCAACCGCCATCATCGACCACATCACTCTTCCATCCACTTGCGGCATGCCCACCACCCCGATCTCGCCAGTCGGGCGGTCTGGACCATTCCGCCGCTCTGGTGGGGGTCCACCGCTCAGCGCCTCGAGCCGCTATGGCGAACTCGAATCAGAGGACGGCGCGCTCGTCATGGGCGGGGGCCGCGACTCTGAAGTCGTCGGCCTCTCGGGCGGACGTGAGATGGGCGTCACCCGTCCAAAGCGCAGGTTGTCAAGGTGAGTAGACTCGCAAGGTCGTTGAGAAGTGTGCGTGCGTGCAGAAATTGCCTGGCTGCAGGCGAGGGAGGAGGGGTGTTGTTGTTGGGTATTGACAGGCCCAAAGTGGGGCCTGGAGCGCACCACAGGAGTGAGGAGCGAGGGCAGAGAGGATTGCGAGCCAGGGCATACCCACCCCGGAAGGGCAGGTGGGCTGCATGTGACAATTGCTGGGAGAGACACCAAACCCTCCTCGGCGTGTCTCGTCTAGTCGTGTGCGCCCCGCAAACCTCGGAGTCTCGGAGCAAGGTGGCCAAGGGCTACATGCTAGTGTGGAGCACACACACGCTATCTTTTCTGTGCCGCGCATCCCTCCTTCTCTCCATCACTTCATCTTCCATCCATACCCTCACCTCACCCTCACTGTCTCCTCACACCTCTACCCATTCCTCGCCCTCGCTCTTCTCGCATCACCCATCACCCACCACCGACCACCGGGTGACATGTCCCAAGACACCGACGATGAGTGGGTCATGTTTGTGGTCGCAAACCCTTCCTTGGCAGAGTCGCGCGTCTGGTGTCTCGGGGGTCTAAGGGAAGGGTTGTGGATGGTTGTGGGTTGTGGATGGATGAGTGGTCTGTGCACCTTCATTCCCTCTGCACAGACTCCTCGAAACGCGCCTCGCGCCTCGAGGGCACCACACAAAGACCATTCTCTCCACCTCTACACCCACCCGCTCCTAGGATCAAAGCATCCATGCGCCGCCAGCACCATGCACTCTCCCGCTCTCCCTCCCCCTCTCCACCCGTATCACGGCGCGCTCGATCCTCTCTCTGTTTTTCTCATACCCCCTGTGCTCCACGCGTGGCCAGCCCTCTTAATCTCACTCCCCTCCCATCTTGACCCTCTTCCCAACCTTTCAGCCCGCACCACACTTCTCAAAAGCGACCTTGACAGTGTGCGGCGCTCACTGACATAGCCTTCCTTCGTTACCTACTTCACCTCTTCTTCCAAACATGCCGTCCCATCACGAATACAGGGCACTGAGCGCCACCTCGTCCCCACCCGCCTCCCCCGGAGGCGCAGCAGCATACGGCGCTCCCTCCCTCGACTCGATCGCGCAGGCGCGCAACAACAACAATGCCGGGCCCAACGTTCCATCGCTGGCAAGGCAAGCGCCCTCTGTTCGCATCGACGAGAAGGGCCCTACATATGTGCCGGGCACCACCCCGGCGTCGCGTGATCAAGGACCACCCAAGCTCTTTGGCATCGAGCTCAAGTGGATCTCGTGAGTGCCATCGCGCTGTCTGAAACAGCCCCGACTCCGATATTACGAGACGCTAATCAGCTCAGCCTTATCACCCTCGCGCTTCAGAACGCATTCCTCACGATTATCATGCACTACTCGCGGGTAGCGACGGCTCCGAACAAGACGTACTCTGCGGCCGCAGCAGTCTTGCTCAACGAGCTGCTCAAGGGCGCCATCTCGACCCTGGTCGCGCTAAAGCGTATCGACAACGACATGTCCGCGCAGGGGATGCAGAAGGAATCACGGACCCGCCCTGTTCAGGCAGGCTTTACCATGTTCAAGGCTAGCCGCCTGGGTGCGCTGCGGCGCTCGGTCCTGTCGCCCGATTGCTACAAGCTCGCGGTGCCCGCCATCCTCTACGTCATCCAGAACAACCTGCAATATGTCGCCGCTTCCAACCTCGACGTCGCCACCTTCCAGGTCACCTATCAGATGAAGATTCTCACGACCGCCTTCTTCTCCGTGCTCATGCTCGGCAAGCGACTGAGCCGCGCCAAGTGGTGCGCTCTGGTCATGCTCGCTCTTGGCGTCGGCATTGTGCAGCTCCAGTCGACGACCGCTCCTGGCCACGCGGCGCGTGCCTCGTCCCACAGCAAGCACTCGCTGCGCGACGAGATCCCCGAGGAGGCCGAGACGCTTGTCAAGCGCGCCGTCGACGCCGCGACTGCCACCCTTCCCGCCGCCATGCACCCCTTCCGCGGCTTCGTCGCCGTCACCATGGCGTGCCTGACCTCTGGTCTCGCCGGTGTCTACTTTGAGCTCTTACTCAAGTCGGGTTCGAGCTCGGGTGCGCCTGACCTGTGGGTCCGCAACACGCAGCTGTCGCTCTTCTCACTCGTCCCGGCGATCATCCCGATCCTCTTCACTGGCCACTCGCCCGACATGTCGTGGTTCAGCAACGTCGCTTCCAAGTTTGCCAACTTCAACGGCTGGGCGATCGGGACTGTCCTGACCCAGACCTTTGGTGGATTGATCACGGCCATCGTCATCCGATACAGCGACAACATTATGTGAGTGGGCGCGCTGGCTGTTATCCGAGTTCCTCATCTGACGTTCGCAGGAAGGGCTTTGCGACGTCATTGTCCATCATCATCTCGTTCCTCGCTTCTGTGGCTCTGTTCAACTACCCCATCACCTTCTCCTTCGTCGCCGGTGCTTGCATCGTGCTTGCCGCAACGTTCCTGTACAACTCGCCCTCGATCCCCGACGCCCCGCCCACGCGCACGACCATGGCTGTTGCGCCCGGCTCGCCGATCCCGACAAATGCCCCGATCATTGGCGAGCCGCGCGCCCCATCGCGCACCTCGAGCGTCATCAACCTCCTTGCCGGTCTCGGCTCGCGCCCAGGCTCGCGCCGCGCCAGCGGGTCCGAGGCTCCCCGTCCCTTTGTCCCAGTGCCGCCCCTCTCGCGCGCCGGCTCGTACACCAGCAACGCAGGGACGCCGTTCACGCACTCTGCCCAAAACTCCCATACCCAGCTGAGCGACTTCGGGCGGATGTCGCCAGCGCCCTCGCCGTCCAAGCCGTCGCCCACCAAGGCGACCAGCGGCAAGGTGCGCCCCCAGCTCTCCCTCGACACGACCACGCTCTAGTCGGGTCTAGACTTAGAGGGGCGGTGGGACTGCGCGGCGCGCTGGGCACCCACCGCCCACTGCAGATTCCGGGACGCGGCGCAGCAGGCGCGCCGCCGGGCAGACTACTATGCCCTATATCAGCCTCAATGGCTCTAATGTGTGACTTGATGCATGACGTCTGTACGATGGTGCTATTGCGGGGGGTACTGATGCCGCTCAGCCGCGATGGGTATCGGTATGACACTACTGGGCTTGAGCGTCAGCATCTCACGCAAAGGACTCACTTGGACTACTGGGACTTGGACTGCTGGGACGTCTGCGAACCAGGCGGGTTGCTACGCCGCAACCCTGCCCCACCCGTTGTCGGATATACCGCGAGACATGCGGTGTGTCTGTTCGGTGATAGCGTACTGCTTGAAGCCATGGGGCTGGCGTGGAGGGGTGTCTCTGAGCCGCGGACGGGCGGGTATGGTGCGCGGTGGAGTGAGGGGCGCGGGGCGCGACGGGGAGGCCGGCTGGCGACTGGGTGTGGCGGCGTGATGGCCAGCACCTCCGCCTCCGTTCTGGCCGGTATGGGCGGTGGATATCGTTCCGCGCCGGCTGTAAGACGGGCCCGTGGCGGTTGGGGGGAGGAAGGAGCTGTAGGGGGGCAGGTTCTTAGAAGAAAGGATGCGGCCACGGGCGTTGCGCCAGTCGTAAGCCAGGTCGTATGGGTCCCAGACGAGCGACTCGAGCCACGCGCCCTCCTTTGCGAACCAGTTCGGCGGGAGCTCGAGGGGGAGGTGCTGCGTGAGTTCATCATCACTCGCGAACTCACCTCGGGCGTGAACTCGAGCACGGACAGTACTCTCTCCGCGAAGATGCGGCCGTAGAAGAGCACCTCGGAGCTGGTGTTGACCGCGAACAGGGACTTCTCGACGGCCTCCTTCTCGTTGTTCGTCATGCGCCCCTGCGTCGCGGTGCCGATGTTGCGGCGCTTGCAGTCGAGCAGCGGCGCAGTGGGGTCCAGCACGATCTCGCCGCTGCCACCGCGGGCGGGGGAGGGCGTCATGGAGATGACCGCCACGAGCATGTTCTCATGGGGTGCGTGGGACAGACGCCGCGCCACCTCCCACACCGCCCAGGCCGGGTCGCGGGACGCGCTGATCCACGGGGAGAGGCCGTCGGCGCCGACCTGCGGCTCGTCCCACGGCACGTCGAAGGTCGCGCGGAGGCGCTGGGTCGTGTGGTCGATCACCGTCTGGCGGAGGGTGTACCCGTCGCTCCAGTTGGGCCAGGGGGTGGCGGGGGTGCGTGTGAGGGGCTGGGGCGCGGGGGGCGCGGGGATGTCGGGGGTGGGTTGCGCGCCTTTGGGTGGGCGGGGAAAGGGGCGGCGCGGGCGGCTGGGGGCGGTGAGGACGTCTCGGGGAGGGTTCCCCGGAGCGGGATGGGTCCCGGGAGGAAGGGGCGGCGTGGGGGAGCGGTACGGGCGCGTCGAGGAGAGCGCCGCGGCGTACGCGGTCGGCGTGAGGCTGCCGAGGTGCCCGTTGAGCGAGGAGAAGCCGCTCGTCTCGGGCTCGCCCGTCCAGATGAGGGGGCACGCCGACGACTGCGAGTAGACGCGGAAGGCGAGGCGGCCGGCCTTGGCCTCGGCCTCGAGGTGGGCGAGGGTGGGGCGGGCGGGGGGTGGGGTCGCCGGTGGGGTTGCGGGGCGGGGTGGGGTTACGGCGCGAGGAGGGGTTGCCGGGCACGGTGGGGTTGCCAGATGAGAGACGCTGGAACCTGTGCGCCGGGAGATGCTCGAGCCTGTGCGGTGCGGGGAGAGGTCAGACATGTCAGGTGTGAGAGGACGGGGTGAAGAAGGCGAGGAGGGTGAGGATGGGGAAGGTGAGGATGAGGAAGGTGGATCGGGCATGAGTAAGAGGGGGATGAGAAGAGGATTCAGTCGAGAGAGGTGTTGGAGGGAGGAAGGCAGAGACGAGGAGAGGCGGGACTACCAGTATTATGTATCTGTTCGTTTGGAGAGGTATGGAGGATGGGCGAAAGAGAAGGAGGGGAGCACGAGAAGAGTGTTGAAAGAAGTGTGGATGGCGTCGTCCGCCGTTCTCTTGTTGACCTTTCTGCTGCTGACAGCCATTAGGTCGGCACACCTTCCTCGATCCATCTCATCTCCCGTGGCGAGCTCAGCCCCAATCGACCGCGGACGCCCTCCGCATCAATCCGCCTCGGCGGCGGATCAGCCCTGCTCCGCCTGCCCCCGTCGCTCCTGACGCGTCATCCCTCCACCGCGAAATCTCACTTCACCCACACGACCATGGCCCGCCTCGACCCCATCCAGCCCGAACCCCCGCGCCAGCGCAAGGGCAAGGGCAAGAAAGTCAAGGGGGCGGGGCCCTTCATCCGCCCCTCGGAGATCACGGGCGGCGGCAAGCCCCTCCTCGACCTGGACGCGGACGACCTGCGCGCCGCCGGCGTGACCTTCACCGAGACGGACGACCTGGAGGGCATCCCGCGCGCCGTCGTGGACCCCTCCCCCGACGCAGAGGTCGACCCCAACGATGACCGCACGCCGGAAGAACGCGCAATCGAGGCGTGGTGGGACGAGTTCTTCGACTCGATGGTCTACACCATCCCCTTCTCGTTCCTCTTCCTCCTCCTCGACATGTAGGTCTGCCTTAGGAGGGGTCTGACGGCAGCCTCAGCAACCAGACGTACGCGGTCGAGCGGCGCCCGGCCTACTACCTCCAGAACTACGGGTACGCGCTGCTCACGCTCGGCGTGCTCGTCTTCTACAGTGAGCTATACCGCGACCGAGCTGATAAGCCAACCGCCATATCGGGAGCTCGAAGGTGTGCCAGTTCCTCGCCACCGCGGCCAGCATCGCCGCGTCCACGCGCGTCATCTGGCTCATCAACAACGCGTCCTACCTCAAGGTCATGCAGCAGGGCCCGGCGTGCGGGACCATCTGGATCGCGACCATCGTCATGCTGCCCCTCGGGCGCGCGCTGCTCGCCCTCGCCGTGTGGTACGGGTACGTGTGGTACAACGACTACAGCATCAGTCCTTGAGGAGCAGTCGGATAGAGCAATGTATCATATGGCTGCGGTGAAAGAGGAGGTGACTCAGCTGCGAGGAAGGTCGCGAGCCCGAGGAAGGTGGCGACACCATCCCATCACTCAAGCTCACTCATCCACTCATCACTCATTCACCATCCACCTTCCCACCGACCTTCTTGCGCTCTTGCGCGACCCACCATGCGCCTCGGCACCGAATCCCCCACCCCTGGCACCGGCCCCCTCCACTGCCTCCTCGACTCGCCCCCCGGCCACCTGCGCTCCGGCAGCCGCTCCCCGGCGCGCCCCCCATGGCTCCGCACCGCCAACCTCGGCCACCCGCTCTCGCGCATCGTGCGCAAGGTCAGCTAAGGGGTCCACAGTGGAGCTGATGGCAGCGCCGGCCCGTCATCCCCGACCTCCCCCCCTCCTCGCCGTGGCGCACCTCGCCGTACTCGGACGAGATCTACGACTTTGAGGAACCGCTCAACGACCTTTCCCGTGACCTGACGCGCTCGCGGCCGCCCACCCCGCACCCCTCCAGCTCGCGCCTCACCTTACCCTCGGGCTCCCTCCATCACATTGACGAGCTGGACAACACGCTGCCCGATCCCGAGGAGATGGAAGTCGCACGAGGTGGACCTTCCCCGCCGCGGAACGTGGACCCGTTCGGTCCGGAGGCGCTGCGCGACCTCGAGAACCTCGACGACTTCGTGCCGGCGCCGCTCGACTTGGAGATCCTCGATGGCTTCGTCCTCGAGCCGGAGAGCGAGCTCGTGCTCCCTCCCCCCATGTACTCGAGCCAGCCGCCGGTTATCCCCCGCAACCGCAGCGAAGAGTGGCAGGCGATAAAGAAGTTAATAGGGCGAGCCAGGGGTCGCCTCAACGGCCGGCGCTCACCCCCGAACGACAGATGGGGCTTTGCCGTGACCCGCGGGATGACGATTTGTGAGCTTAGCCGTGCACCTCCAGCTGACCCCAGGCCACGAGCCGTACCAGTACAACGGCAACCCGTCGTCCGACGATCGCCGGCTTCATCGGCGGCGCCTCCGATCCGCAAGCCCGATCGAGTGGTCGCCAACCCCCTCCCCCGAGTCGGGCTCCAGCGGGCTCTACAAGCCCTCCAAGCACCCCCAACGCTCCACACCGCCGATTCCCACGCAAGGGGCGTGGCGCGGCGGCGAGCTCTTTGACCGGTGGCTCGAGGAGCGCGAGTGGCCCGCCCCCCGCTGGAGCGACGTCGACGATGACGAGAGCGAGATTGTGATGCGCAAGCGTGGGAGGCGGTCGAGCGCACATGCGTCGCGCGAGCAGTCGCCGGTGAGGACGAGCGCGGTGGAGGCTGACAACAGGCGTCGCTAGCGGCGCGCGAGACTCGCATCCGCCACTTTGAGGACATCGACACCAATTACCAGCTGCACGTCGAGCACGTGCTGGGCTAGAGGCGATACAGTGAGCATGCTGTGAATACGAGAGCCGCAGTCGAGGACCGCCGCAGTCACGGCGTGGATAGAGCCGCAGTCACAGCAGGGCAGTAAGTAATGTTAAGGCCACGTTAAGATCAGATGTGAGTTATGGTTTTGGCTCCAGACGTGTTAGAGGCGTGGCATGACGCACCTTGACGGCAGCGTCTATTATTACGACGAGCCAGTGCAGCGGTAGCGGTAGAAGAAGCCTGATCGGCACTAGATCTAGCTCGACTTATGTAGCTCGACCTTGTGTGATGGTTACTCGGCGACTCAATCGCGCTAGTCACCTCGTCCTGGAAATTGGCCGATGCCCCGAAGCACGTTCCCCACTGCCGCCCGCAGCCCCGGCTTAAGGCCGAACAAGCCGAACCCCGGTGGTGTGGGCGGGCGGGCCGGCAGTCGGTCTCGGTCTCCACCGATTTCAGCATGCAAAGGTAATGTGACTCGAGCTCGAGTGACTGCTCTATTCCATCTCTACGCCATCTCCTCCGACTATATAACGCTCTGTCACCAGCCCCGTCTGATATGGCCCCACCACCATGGCCAACGCTACAGACCGCGACGACGCCCATGTCGGCGGCTCGCTCGTGCGCGCCCCGTCGCACCAGCGCCGCCTCTCCGAGGACTTCGAGCCCGAGATCATCCCCCTCGAGCCCATCCCCTCGCACTACACGCACATGTCCAAGCACTCGCTGCACTGCCACTTCGACGAGGCCGTGCGCCCGGAGCCCCGCGCCGTGGTGGACATCGAGCACGCGCCCGTCGACGACGACCCGCGGCAGTGGTCGGAGCGCAAAAAATGGACCGTCCTCATCCTCATGTCCGTCGCCGTCCTCGGGCCCATGATCAGCCCGAGCATCTACAACCCCGTCCTCGACGAGGTCGAGGTCGACCTCAATGCCAGCCAGACGCAGGTCGGCCTCTCCATCTCCCTCTACATCCTCTTCCAGGGGTGCATCCCGCTCGTGTGGGTCACGATCGCCGAGATCGTCGGGCGCAAGGTGAGCTACTCGTAGCTCGGCTAACCCAGCCCGTCTACATCGCCTCCTTCGTCCTCTACACGGCCGGCTCGGCGGCGGGCTCGCGCGCAACCAACATGCCCACCCTCATCGGCATGCGCATCCTGCAGGCCGTCGGCAGTTCCGCCGTGGTGTCCTCGGGCGCCGGCTCCCTCGCCGACATGTACGAGGTGCGCGAGCGCGGCCGCCGCCTCGGCTGGTTCTACGGCATGCCGATGCTCGGGCCCACGCTGGGCCCGCTGCTCGGCGGCGCGCTCGGCAACGCGTACGGCTGGCGCGCGACGCTGTACTTCCTCGCCGTGTTCGCGTTCGTCATGCTCGTCTGCTTCTGCTTCTTCCCGGACACGTGGAGAAGAGAGAGGTCACGGGTGTACCAGAAGGCCGTGGCGGCGGCCTTGAGGCGGCAGCTCAAGGCCCAAGCGGTCGCGGAGAAGAGGGAGGCGAAGCGGGAGCGGAAGCGGGCGCGGGGGCTGAGTTCGTCCGCGACGACGCCGGGGCCGACCAACCCCCCCACGCCGGGGCACATGACCCCGTCGGAAAGCCTGTACGACCCCGAGGCCGCCCAACCCCGCCAGCCCGGGTGGCTCGCGTGCACGCGCGCGCGCCTCGGCCTCAAGCCGAGCGACGAGCTCCGCCCCTCCTTCGTCGACCTCAACCCCCTCCCCTCGACCATCTCCGTCTTCCGCGGGCCGACGAACGCCGCCGTCCTCCTCGCCTCGGGCCTCCTCTTCGCCGTGCAGTACACCACGACCTACACCGCGAGCGTGACCTTCGCGCGCGCGCCGTACTCGTACAACCCGCTGATCATCGGCGTAGTCCTCGTCTCCTTCGGGATGGGCAACGTCGTCGGCTCGGTCGTCGGCGGCCGGTGGAGCGACTACGCGCTGCGCCGCCTCACGGCCGCCAACGGGGGGGTCACCGAGCCCGAGATGCGCCTCAAGTGCACCCTCCCCGCCATGCCGATTTTGTTGATCGCCTACCTGATCTACGGGTGGACGGCGGACTATACCACGCACATCGCGGGCCCGGTGGTGGGCCTGTTTCTGGCCGGTTTCGCCCTCCTCTTCGTCTACTCCTCCACTTTAGCGTACCTCGTCGACTCGAACCCCGGGCGTGCGGCGTCCGCCGTCGCGTGCAACTCGTTCATGCGGGGCGCGGTCGCGTGCGTCATGTCCCAGGTCGCGATACCGATCCAAAACGGCATCGGCGACGGCGGGCTGTACACGCTGTTCACGGGGGTGCTGGGCCTCTCGTGCGCGACGCTCGTGCTCGTCAGCTACAAGGGCAAGGGGTGGCGCGAGGCCAAGGCCGCCAAGAAGGAGGCGCGGAGTGCGGCGACGAGCGGGGCGAATAGCGTGCAAGGGCTGAGCGGCGCCAACAGCGGCGTTAGTAGTGCGCGCGGGAGCCGCGCGCCGAGCGTGTATAAGGGCAATACCGAGTCGCCGAACACGCTTGCGGTGAGCGAGAAGGCGGAGAAGGCGGAGGAGAAGGGCTCGTAGCGCCACACTCCCACACGAGCAGATTTAGAGCCACTTGTACAATAGCATCCGAATGCACGATCTTGGACCGGATGTCTCGAGGAGTCGCCGCCCAGCCTGCGTGCACCTGCTTGCAAGGGCGAGTACGAGTAGGTGAGAGCTGGGTGGGTGCACGGATTGTGTGCTCCGAAAGCGCCAATCCACATGTGCCTGCCATGCCCACTCGCCGTGACACGGTGACACGGTGCAGCGGTGCGGAAGTGGCACCCCCGCCGATCGCCGAGGTGGGCAGTCCGCTCATGCGGTGGGTGGCGAGCGTATGCCAGGTAAGCATGCGATGCTCCCTGCGCCGCCTAGCTCCGTCTCATGTCTCAGATGCCGCCTTGTCTGCTCTCAACACATGCATACACGCGCTCTCTTCAGCCTACATGCTCCGACCTAGCGGGGCGGTACAACGCCGGCGAGTCTAGCCACGCTTAGCTCTGTTTCTCTGCTGTTCTGTTTTTTTGTTGTTTCACAAACTGCTTCTGATCTTCTGACCGCTGAGACTCTCCGGCTGCGTCGTTCGATGGGTGATGGCAATGGACAATGTGGGATCGGGGATCCGTGGACAAGAGATGGCGGACGTGGTCCGGGATACAACTGGGGGTTGGGCGTGTGCGGCGCTTAGAGGTGGTCGCGCAGGATGCGCTCGCCCATCTGTTGTCAGCGG
Source organism: Cutaneotrichosporon sp. PK4640 (assembly GCA_023630115.1). Lineage (NCBI taxonomy): Eukaryota > Fungi > Basidiomycota > Tremellomycetes > Trichosporonales > Trichosporonaceae > Cutaneotrichosporon > Cutaneotrichosporon sp. PK4640. The sequence goes on along the minus strand of JAMALN010000397.1, from coordinate 4,311 downwards.
GGATCTTCGGCGAAACGGGAAACGCACGGGGCTGACACCGCGGCGGCGGCCGCCCGACTCGGAGAAGCGGCGGCGGCCCTGCGACACGCGGCGGTGCTCGGCGGGCGGCGGGGGCGGCGCGAGCATCGGCTCCTGCGGCGGGAGGCTGCCGACGGGAGTGGGGTTCGGCACGGACTGGTTCTGCTGCGTCGGCATGGGCGTGGGCTGGGGTCAGCGATCTGCGGGGGTGGGGTGTGGGGTGGAGCGCGTGACCCGCGCCGATCCGCACGGCCGGGGCCTGCCGTCTGTGCGCCGGAAGGCATGCTGACGGGAGCGCGTACTCACTCTACCGAAGCCGCCGAGCGAGAGGCGGCGGAGCGCGCCCTCGCCGCGCGCGAGGTTGTCGCGCAGCGCGCTCGCCTGCGGCGGGCTCATGGGCGTCATGCCCGTGAGCGTGGTCGGGCTCACGCTCATGCTCATGGCGCGGCGCGCGCCGCGCTGCTGCGCGGCGGCCCACCCGCGCGCGCGGAGGTCGCCGATGTCGCCGAACTCGTCGGCGGCGGCGTGCTCGTGCGTGTCCTTGGGCGGCGACTGCGGGCTCGTGCTGTTCATGCTGAAAGCGTTCCACTTGCCGAAGAGGCCGCCGGCGGACTGCGAGAGGCCCGCCGCGGCCGTGTTGCGCGGCGCCTCCTGCTGCGAGATGGGGATGGGCTGGGACGGCATCTTCTTGGCCGGGGTGGCGGTGGCGCCCTCGGGGGTCGGGGACGGTATGGTGGGCGGGGCGGCCGCGGCTGCCTGCGGTTGAGAGTGGCGAGAGGAGGTGGCGTGGGATGGGGTGGGTGACGTGGTATGGGGGAGATGGGAGGGAGAGGGAGAGATGGGGGCGTGTGATCTGGGTGGGGGGTTATAAGTAATCGGGGGCAGGCAGGAGGAGGTGGACAGCGTGGACACGAGGACAATGGCTTGGAGACAAGGTTTAGACCAAGATGGTTGGGTAATCACCCTAATGCCCTTTGCTTAATCACCGCATAGTCTCGTGGAGTGAGGCAAGAAGAGCGCTTCTTAATGACCGCTCTAGAGTGACTGTGGAGTGATGGAAGTGGCACGTCACCTGAATACTCTGCGCCCCCCACTCTCCCCTGCCACCCCGCATCACTTGCCGCTGACCCACCCTGACACCCCTCCCTCCCAGCCAATAGCATCCCCCGGCTATGCGGTTGCCGCAGCCCTAAGACCCTCGTGAGGCGTGGCCCCGGGATTGTGGTCCTGGCACCCTGAGCCCCCCGCCAATCACGCCGCCCGCCGTATTTCGAATCTGGCTCTTTCGAATCCAGACGCCCCGTGCCCCTGCAGGATGCGCTGTACCTTATTCTAGACCGCCGCTTGCGGTTGCTCACCACAGCTCGTCAGCGCCCACTTGGCACGAGGCGTGCCTTGGGCGAGTGTTTATCGCGGCGGAGTTGGGCGTGCGAGATCGGACGCGCCGTGTCCGTGAGTGGGGTGGGGTGTCGGCGCCGGTGCGATCGATGGCTCTGTGTGATCGGAGGGCGGCCCGCGTGCCCCGAGGTCCGTGCAGATGGCGTGTGGCGCAGATCTGGCTGCACAATTGTCTTCTGACTGAGGCACAGGTGCCACTTCCATCACAGATCACAGAGTGACTGCCACATCCGAGCCAAACAAACAGTCGTGTGGTCGTGTGCAAGAGCGCGATAGCATCAAACACGTCTAGAGATGCTACTTCCGGCCCTCGCGGCTACGCCAGCGAGGCGGCTAGCCTCGCAGCGGGCCCTCGAGCTGCGCCGACACAGCTGACGGCGTGCTCAGCGCCGCCGCGGTCGAGAAGTCGTATTCTGACCGCACGAGGTCGTGGAACTGGCGGTACGTGTCGACGATGCTGATCTGCGCCGGCGGGACGAGCACGCGCACCGTCTCCTCGTCCTGGAGGTACAGCATGAGCTCACGGCGCCAGCGCAGCAGCTCCTCCTCGGCCGTCTTGCGGAACTCGTCGTGCACCGCCGACACGGCGGCGGGCTTGGCCCACTCCTGCTCCGCGAGCTTGCCCGTGTTGCTCGACAGATGCGCAGTGCACCGATCGAGGAAGGCGCGCAGGGGCGCCGTCGCGGCCTGTGTACACCGCTCGATCAGGTCCTCGCACGCGCGCTTCAGCTCCTTGTCGAGATCCTGCACGTCAGCCACGCTCAAAATGTCTACTCACCGTCTTGGCATCGGGAGCAAACTCGCCACGCGCGGTCGACCGGCCGTAGCCGACAAGTGAGGAGACGTTCTCCATGAGCGCGCGCAGGAAGTCGGTCATGCCGTGCCAGTCGCGGTGCCTGCTTGCGCGGCCGAGGTCTAACCCCGCCGTCATCTCCTTGAGGATGAGCAGGTGGCGCACAAGGAACAGACGCCCGTCCACCGCCTTGTCCGTCTTGGCGCCTATGATGTCGGCGGCTGCGGACAGCGAGCGGCGACATGTCAACACGGCCTCCTGGGCCAGATCCACAAACACGGCCTCCTGGAAGTGTTAACACCAGAGCCACTTTAACACTCACGTCAATGTACGTGTAGAGACACGACAGCACGGCGAGCGTCGTCCGTAATGTTGGGTACCACGTCTCCTGCGCGTCGGGTGGTGGCAACGACAAGAAGGCGGGCTCGTCGTCGTCGTCATCCAGCGACAGGTCGACATGTCTCCGGACAAGGGGCTGGCCAGCGGCTGCGAGATTAGCACTGGCGTCACTACACACTCACGCTCTGACTGGAGCTTTTCGGGATACTCCAGATCGCCCGGCTTGGCAGCGTAGTACTGCACGTCGGACTGGATGAGGGCCTGGGCGCGGAATACGAGGCGCGTCTGCGCGTCCTGCAGAACCATCTTGAGGAGGATCTCGGTGTGCAGCCGCGTAAGTGGCTTCCTGCGCTTGCGCGGCACGGGCGTGTGCGTGTGCGAGCTTCCCCGTGTGCCCGACAAGGCGGAGCTCTGGCGGCGCAGGCTCAGCTTCGGGCTGCTCGGGGAGAAGGCGCCGAAGTAGTCGTCGCGGTCCATCATCGGCGAGGCGGACATCTCTGCCGACGACGGCGAGAAGACGAGAACCTCGTCGGGGTCGTCGTCGTCGCCGATGTCCTGCACCATCAGGGCCTGCAGCACGGTGCAGACCTCCTGAAGGACGGTGAGGGACGGCTCGTGGAGGATGCGCGGGCGTATGTGGTCGTACAGGTGGTCGCAGAGACCCTCGAGGAAGCCGTAGAGCTGCGCCTCGCCCGAGAGGAAGAACTGCTTGAACAGGTCAAACTCGTCCTGGCACGTCTGCTTCAAGTAGCTGCAGCCAGCGCGCGTGAGGTCCACGAGCTCGCTGTGCATGGGGTTGAGTCTGGCGATCTCCTCGTAGACGCGGGGACCCATGAGCGCTTGTCGCACCGAGACGTAGGCGACGTGGCAGTCGGCCAGGATCTGCGGGAGCTCGTCCTTGCTCGCGCTGATGCGCTGCTCGAGCTCGGCGATGAGTGGCCGCAACGACGCCGACAGCGACGAGAAGCGGTTGTAGAGGAGGCCGCGCATGACCGTCTCGGACAGCGACTTGTCCGCCACGCGCTTCCCGATCTCCATCCCGAGCGCCTTGATGGACGCGACGAAGTGCAGGCGGATGAGCGTCATGCTCCGTGTCATGCACTGCTGGTAGCGGATGAGGTAGAGCTCGGCGTCCTTGAAGTCGCGCTGATGTCAGCTGCCGATATGGTGACGCAAGCTCACATTCTCTCCGAGGTAGCTGATGCACTCGTCCAGCCGCCGCACCATGGGCAGGAAGTCGGGGTGCAGCACGAGCTCGTTGCCGGGGTTGTTGAGCATGCGCTGCGCCGTGTCAAGGAAGGTGAAGTAGCCCAACCTATGCGCAAGCTCTGACGTGTGCGTCAAGAGGTGTGTCTGGTGTCAGCTTTCTCTGGGTCCCATTAGCTCACCTGCTCCTCCAACAGGTCCTCGCAGGCGCCGCGCAGGCTCTCGCTGCGCTCCTCGACATATCCGAGCGCCTTGAGCATGTCGCCGACCTCGCCCTCTCCCTCGCGGAGCAGCTCAATCAGCCCATCGCACTTCTCCCTCAGGCCCGAGATCTCGCCGAGGTGCTCGCGGTACAGCGAGTCCTGCTCGTGCTCGGCGGACAGGGCGAGCGCCGCAAAGTGGTCGTGGAACTGCTGCGGCGTCACGATGGCGAGCGGGTGCAGCGAGTCGTGGCTGAGCCCCGACGGCGCGGGCGACCCCGGCGCCGTCGGTGGCGCCGACGACGAGCCGGCGCGCGAGTGCGCTATCCTCTCGACCTGCTTGTTGCGCGGGGTCCC
>JAMALN010000396.1:0-33089 GCA_023630115.1 Cutaneotrichosporon sp. PK4640 | reverse complement strand
AAGGTTGATCACCGTTGGTAATTGAATACCACCGGTCCTCGCCGCGATTCGAACGCGGGGCCACTCCCATAGTCTGTAAAGATACAACCCTAAGAGAGTATGATAACCACTACACCACGAGGACAATCGATCTACGAAAGGGACGGTCTGCCGGCCGGGCCTTCACTCTCCTGACTCTTCTTCGCCGTTTAACACAACGAGACGGCGTCGAGCTCGCTTCCCAAGGCTCCAGAAGGCTACACAGGCCACTGGAGGCTTAATGGAGGTGAAGAGGAGCATGTTGGCTGCTCCGGCGGTGTACCTCTGGCCACTCAACTCGCACAGCTCGTCACACAGCCACTAAGCATGCATACATGTAGTCCAAACGAGCCTCTATACGACGGGTATCTACTTGGCCTTGGCCTTGGTCTTCGGCTTGGCCGCGCCGACAGCCGACACCTTGGCCTTCTTGGCCCCCGAGCCGACGGTCGAGCTCTTCTTGAGCGCGGGCGCCGCCTTCTTCTCCTTCGCGTCGGTGGCCGCCTTGGTAGCCTTGGCCTTGGGCTTGGGCTCCTCGACCTCCATCTCCTCGGACTCGGCGTCCTTGAACCGCCCAGCCAGAGGCGCGTTCCACACGGGCAGCAGGACCGACGTGCTCGTCTTGATGCCGACGGACAGCACGTTGTCCCACCCGCCCACGAGCTCGGCGGCGGCGGGCGCAGCCGCCAGGAGGTTGGCAACCGTCTCCTCGGCCGTCGTGACGCCAGGGGTCGCTATCCGCACGGAGCTGTTGTCAGCGGCTATCCTCTTTACCCAAGCCGCCACCACTCACTGAGACGTGCCGGTCGAGGGGTGGAAGTAGGTGCACGCGATGGCGCGGCCGAGCTCGGCCTTGAGGTCCTTGCGCAGGACGTTGACGGGGATGGGCGTCTTCTTGGCCTCGAAGAACATCTTGCCGAGCAGCTTGGGCATCATGGGGAGCACGCGGTCGTCAACGAGGAACAGGTCGTGGTCGTTGCGCAGTTGCCGGCGGGGCTCAAAGGGCTTGAACTTGCCGCGCAGCTTCTCGACGCCAACGACACGATCCACAAACTTGATCCCCTTCTCCTCCAGGAGGTCCTTGTACTCGCGCTGCGGGTCCTTGACGAACAGGCAGACGGAGGTCGCGGGCGGTGGGGGGAGGGGCGGGGTCGGCAGCTGGCTACGGGGCGTTAGAGATGCGATAGCGATGGAGGTCACGCGAGCCGAGCTCCTACTCACATCTTGACGGGCATGAGCTTCTTGCGCGTGCTTCCGGTCTTGGTGTTGATCGAGAGCCAGACATACTCGTCGCGCGCAATGAGTTCTGTCCGCTCGCGCTCAGCCGCCGCCTTCTCGTTGTACGCGAGGAGCGCATCGACCGCCTTGCGCGCCTGCTCCGGCTTGAACGCGGCGGGGAGGGAGCCGGCTGGGGCAGCGTCCACGGGCGCGGCAGCGGCCTTCTTGGCCTTGATCTTCTTGGATGCGGCGGCGGAGGGCGGCATCGTCGGCAGTGTTTGTGGTGGTGAGTAGCAGGGATCGAAGATTTCAGACAGCGGGCGGTGGAGGTTGTCAACTTTTGGAACTGATACGGGGCACACGGAATATTTTTCGAGACCAATTGAACATGGCATTAGGATCCCCCTTAGGAACACTACTAATCACCGGAATGGGTAGATTTGCCACCTAACGCCTCAAAGTCGATGACCCAGCACTCGAAAACAACTCGTACTCGCCGTCTCTCATCACATCTCTCCTTCCCACATCCACCAAAATGAGCAACCCGTACCAGTCGTCGCGCCCCGACGAGTCGCACATGCCCAAGCGCGACGCGCCCAAGCCCACCGAGGCGTCCGAGTACCTCTGCGGTGGTGAGTAGCTGGACCGTTCGTCTGCACCTGCTGACACCTGACTGCGGCCACAAGACGTCGATCAAGATGGGCGAGCTCATCCGCTGCCGCGAGTGCGGACACCGTGTGATGTACAAGCCGCGCACGCACAAGAGTGAGTCTAGTTTGGCCAGCTGCTCGTGTCGCATTGGAAGCTGACGGTGCAGTTGTGAGTCGAACCCTTCGACATGGCCGCGGTATCATGAGCCCACACTAACGTCCAGGTCCAGTTCGAGGCGCGGTAGAGAGGCTCCCGTCCTGTATAGTAGTATGCATGTGTCCTAGTTCCCCATGACGGCGGTGAGGGCCGCCATGTACGCTGACAAACAGACAGAGACCACTAACATGCTGATGTAGGCGGCGGAGCTCGGCTGAGCTTGGCTCTCTCGGTTCCCTTGACGCCCTAAGGAGAACTGAAGTGGGCACGCGAGTGGACATGCACATCAGGCGCTCCCTTGGGCTGAACGTGGTGGTAAGGCAGGCCTCGAGCAAGGTCGAGTGTGCGATTCTCGTTGGTGGAGGTGCGGTGTCCTGGCTGCAGCTGACTCAGATCCTCCCCTCAGCAATGCTCTACGATACACCCCCACCTAACAGCATGAATTGTCAATGCTCCTTCTCACGGTCAGCAGCGGCACCATGTTGCATAGCAAGGCGACTGCGGGTATATCCGCAGCACGGACAGATATGGAGAACGTCCGGCGCACGGGCGGGCGTCTGATCGCGATCTGACGCCGACGCGCTCCACAGAAGCATGCCGCTTGGCTGCAAGCGGCGCTTCTGCTGGCGGAGCGGCGGGAGGGGCTTACTGCGTCTTGCGCAGCTCCTCGATTTCGCGGACCATCTCCGCGGCCTCGATCCAGCGACCGCTCTTGGTGCGGCGGCGGACTGTGAAGCACGCAATACCGGTGTAGTCGCAGATCTGCCAGATGACCTCGCGCCCGAAGCGGATGTAGTTGAACAGCGCGAGGAAGAAGGACATCCAGATGAAGACGTTGGAGGCGGTCGGCGACGACTGGCAAAGTGGTTCACTGATGTCAGCTTGGCTAGCCGAAGTCCCTCCAGCTTACACTCCAAAGAACCACAGCGCGTTGGCGTCGATCGCGGAGCAGAGTGAGTACACCATCATGCCGTTCCAGAAGGGGAAGGGCGACTTGGTGACGTGCGCGAGGATGAGCTGCGAGACCTGGTACGCAGCAGCCATGCCCCAGTACCCGAGGAAAGGGAGGAGGCGGGCGTCGTGGACGATGGAGACGCCGTCGACGCGCTCGGCGTGAAGCCACACGACGAGGATCAGCGTGTGCGCGCCGAAGGGGAGGAGGCCGTAGAGAGGGGGGATGATGGGCTTCCCCGCCTTGTGGCGCGCGGCGATCACGTTGTAGTACGCGTTGAGCATGTTGGCACCGGTACCGAGGGCGCCAAAGATCATGAACGCGACGTTGATGGGCAGCGTCGAGAGCGCGTACTTGTCCGGCAGGCCGAGAGCCGAGTCGAACGCCAGGGCGACCTTGTCGCCGATGTGGGCTGGGAGAAGCGACACGAGGGGCTGCTGCCAGAAGTGCTGCCCCAGTGGGTGCACTGCCGTGATGATGTAGATGCAGATGATCATGACGATGCCCTCGACCGGTCCGGAGAACGCCGACAGGTAGAGCGTACCGGTGTGGTACTCCTCCCAACTGCGAGAGTTAGCGAGAGCTCAACGACTTCAAACTCACGTCGAGGCGTAGAAGTTGAGGAGCGAGGCGACCTCACTCGCGACAGTCCACCACGAGCGGTTCAGGCCGAGTGCGTGGCAGGCGAGCACGACCTCGAGCGAGGTGTTGATCGCGTCGCAGCCGTGGTCGAACATCTCGCCAAGAGCGCTGCCCATGCCGAGGCGGCGTGCCTGCTTGCCGTCGATCGCGTCCATGCCTGGCGTCAGCAGCTTGCAGGACCCTTCGCAGCTGCACTCACTCTGGTAGGCGAAGAGGCCAAAGGCCCACGAGGCATACACCCAACGCGGCAGGTCCTTGCCCTCGTACTCAATGTCAAAGTAAGCCAGAGTGAGAACATTGCCGAAAACAAAGCAGAGGCCGAGGAAGGTAATCTGGCATTAGCCGGGCCGCGGCAAGGGAAGCAGAGAAGCCAGGCCGCCGGGGTTACACCCCCTCGTGCGATAAACACACGGCTTCGCACGGCGATACCAACGCCGCCCGTGTGTGTCTGTCCCATCGACTCGTCCGAGACTCGACACGGTCTCGAGGCCCAGACGCTCGGCCCCGACGTCACGCGTGACCGGTGGAGCCTGCGTAGGGTGTGGTGCGATGGGGCTGCAGAGCGGGGCAGCGCCCGTCAAGTCGGAGCAAACTCACCGCGTTGGGGGCAAGGGTATATGGGAAGAGGGTGATGAGCCAGTTCCACCACGGCGTGAGCACCCGGCGGGAGAGGATACTCTTGTCCACGCTCGAGTACTTGTACTTGTCGAGGCCCTCGAACTGGGCGGGAGTGATGCGCATGGTGCTGGCGTGCGGGCGTGCAAGCGTCTGCAAGCGTAGGCCAGAGGCGGAGGGGATGCCGGGTGGGCGGAGAGCCGAAAGTCGTCGTTGACGAGACCGAGATGAGAGAGGAAGAGGGAAGAGGAGATGTCCAGGTCGGGGCGAATATCGCCCAGGCCAGCCGGCCAGCAACCAACCCATCCATTCACCCGTTTCACCACTCACCCCTCCGCCGTCGCCCACATTTTTGGTTCCGCTATGGGGGGGCGTTTTGCTTTGCCTTTGCACCAACAAATGCTCAATGCCAGCTGCCAGCAAGGCGTTCCCAGCTGCCGCAATGTGTGGTTAGACAAATGCTCCTCAACAATTACTCCAAGTGGAGAGACATGCATTCGACTTTGAGTCCTCTGTGCAAGCCACCATGTAGTGCTGAATGGTTCTCGATCCCTTGCAAAACGATGACGGCCTCACCCGCTGGACACTAAACATTACGTCACACTGTCGTGTTTGTACGGGGCCCTCGGTTGACGGATGGAGGGATGGATCAGATCCAGAGTACCGAACTCGCACAAGCTGATGAGTACCTCTGTAGCGACATGGCGACAACCATCGTCCGCGCACCATGCACCCTTCAGGCCTTCAGACTGCTACATCGAATACACTTCATAAGGCCGCGCAAGGACTGGAATCTTACGAGGCAAACAACGGCGCGGTCGATAACGCACGAGGAACCAAACGAAGCCAGCTATAACACAGAAACGCGCTGGAAGGTGCGCTCTGAACGAAGAGGGAGAGGACGGGTATCGAAGGTGGAGCGGGGAGATAGGAGACTTGAGTGCGCGACGCTTAGTCGCTCTCGTCGTCGTCGTCGTCCTCGCTGTTGGTTAGCTCAGCTCGGTACGCGTTGACTCACCTCACGGCCTTCGGGGCCGACTTCTTGGTCTTCTTGCCGTTGGCGGCGTTGTACTCGGCCTTCTCCCGGGCGGCGCGGTCCTTGTCGGCGTGGGCCTTCTCCTCGTAGGGCTTGCGCTCGGCGGGCGACATCTCCTTCCACTTGGCGCCGAGGAGGCGGCCAATGTCGGCGAAGGCGGCGTCCTGGTTCTCGGACTTGATGCGCTCACGCCAGTCCTGAACGAAGAACATGTAGGCGGAGAGGGCGCGCTTGGGCTTGTTCTTGTCCTTCTTGACGCGGGTGGTCTTGGTGGCCTTCTTGTCGTCCTTGGAGGTAACCTTCGGCATCCTGTTGGGTGGGAGGAAGGTAGGGAAGGTAGAGGAAGGCGGAGTGAGGTGAGAAAGTTGAGGGAAGGTGGGAGAGGGAGAGAGCGATGCAGTGAAGGTGAGGGGGTATTTGAGCGTGTTCGGGCGATGCAGTAGGTGGGTTGGATGAATGAGAGACAGTGTCAGTGTTTATGCACGACGGATGGAATGTATGGTGGGGGGGAAGGAAGGAAGGAGGGAGCGAGATTTGTTTACAAGTGATGTGGGTGGAGGAAGGTGGTGGAGGTAGGCCACCCCAACTGGGGGGGCAGGAATACGGTCCAGGCAGGCGGGCGCCATAGGGGAGGCCTGCCTACCCGGGAACTTGTCTCTTCCCCACGAAGATCACGCAGGCGCGCCAGACGGTGCATCCACGCCACCTTGGCATGTACGACCACCCCAGTGCTCTGGGAGGACCGGGGTGCGCGTCGGGTACGAGTGGGACGCGAGTGGGATGATGGGTGGGACGGATGGCAGAGAAGGAAGGTGCGCGTCGCTACCTATGCCGGGAGTCACCACAGCTGCGGGAGGCTTTCTCGCCTTCCCTGGGCCGCAGAGAGCTCTCTGAGAGTGTAGAAGAGTGGATGGGAGGGGATGGATAGAGGTGCTGCATGCAGGCCTCCACCGGACGAAATCAGTCGCCACGCGTCTGGGCCTGGGTCACAACAACAACAAGTGGTGGGTGGTGGGAAGGAAGGAAGGTGGATGTTGGGACAAGAAGAAGGGTGCGAGAGTGAGGGATTTTGGGTAGTGAGGGAGGGATGAATGATGGTGGAGAGCATGTGTGATGTATGGGATGAATGTGTTACTCACGTTGCTAGAGTTGTTGTTGGTGGTGGGTGGTAGGTGGGTGGTGGGTGGTAGGGTGGTGGTGGTCACTGGGTGAGATTGTTGGTTGGGTGAGAGAAGATAGTAGAGAGAGGACTAGAGTGCGAGTTGAGTAGTAGTAGGTGGTGGGTGACTGTAGCCTGTTGTATGAGAGCCGGTGGGCGGGGTGGTCGCTTGGCCTGCTGGGCGGGAAGAGGTGAGAGGTGGGAGGTCAGAGGTGAGAGGTGAGAGGTGGGGGGATTGCCTTGGGTGAGCTGCCCTATCCCAAACAGTCGTCGCTGTTTGTCCACCCCCTAAGCGGAATCAAATATATTCATCCTGGGTGAGAGGTGAGGGGGGGCGGCTATATGGGACTAGGAGGCTGTACCCACACAGTGGCAGTTTTGGGTGACGCCACCGTACAGACCTCTCCTCTCCTGCCTGACCCGCCTGGCCCATTGCCCATTGCCCATACTCGGTCATTGGGTGAAGGTTCAGGGCCCACCTGTTCTCGAGTCTACACACACTACTGAAATGGACTGCATACGATCGCCTGGGTAGCGAAAATGGTGCCTTTACAGGTCTTGCCCTCTTGCCCCTCTTCCCCTCTCCCACACTGCCCTAGCTGCTGTCCCCTCTGTCCCCCCGCCTGCGTCTCCAGTGTCCCAGCCTCGCGAGCGAGCAGCAACGCATGGCCTCGTCTCCCCACCCGCTAGCAGCCGGCAGGCCCAAGCTTCCAGCCTCCAGGCTAGCCAGGACGAGCAGTCCAGGGAGGGGGACAACAACGCCCCACCTGTTTTCTCCCCTCCCGCCCGACATTCCGCCCGTTGCCGCCCCTGCTGCCCGCCACTGCACGCTGCAAGCTGCACCGCAAGATCAAAGATCAAGATCAAACAACGTGACCCAGCGTCACTCGCAGGCTCCCACCCTCCCCATCCCCATGCGATCATGATCATGATCATGCGTGGCCTCCCTCCCATGTCTCGGCCAGCTCCCACACCCCACTTTCGCTAGTGCATGAAGCCGGTCAGCCGGGGCTCGGCCTCTTGCTTGGGCCGGCCGAAATATCACGCCACCAGCCACTAGTTCCGCTACAGTGGCGGTTGGCGGATGGCTGTTGGACGGTGGACATGGGCCAATCTCCGGATCGTCGGATTGTCGGAACAAGTGGTGACATTCCGGGCAGATCACGCGGCTGTCTTCTTATCGCGCGCTCCACCGTACCACTGCACTGAGGTGGGTTGTGCGTCCATATGGAGAGAATGCGGAGGGGGGAATATACCCACGACGGGTTCGCTCGGTTCGCTGCTCGGCGCCGTAGGTAATCGCTTGAGACTATGCACTGTGCACACAAGTACAGTACATTTGCGCCATGGCCCCGGCCAGGTGGCGTGGAGCCACGAATGCTTCGGGAACTCGGTCGCGATCGGTCGAAGAGCTCCCCGCTGCCAGCTCACACACACACTACATCGTGAAAGTCGTAAGAGTCGTAAAGAGTCACAGCTACAGATCGAGCGACTTGCCCCGCCGCCCATTGGACACGCTGAGCGCGCGCAGCGGCCCACGATTCAGGCTCGGCGCCGAGCTCCACTTGCGCCCGCGCATCAGCGGATGCTGCTTGGCCAGCTTGGCGTGCTTGCTCAAGCTGAAGATCGAGACGCCGTCGCTCTCCGAGTCCGCGCTCGAGTCCGAGAACCGGCTCTCGAGCCGGTCGTGGAGGCGGCGTGTGCGCGGCCGTACGATCATGTGCGGGCGGATCGGGGAGTCGTGGTCCTCGACGGCCATGACACTCATCCGCACTGGTGGGGAGGAGGAGCGCGTGGGCTCGAGTGCGACGCGGCCAGAGGTCGCATGGAAGCTCTCGGCGCCCGGGGAGCGGTGGGGGCGCAGGGGCGCGCCACCCGTCAGGCCGAGCAATGGGGGCTCGTCCTCCTCCTCGTCGATGTCCTCGCGCTTCTGCCGCATGATGTTGGAGAGGAGCGAGCGGACAGCGTGCCGCAGGGTCCGGCGCTGTGACTTGGGGTTGGGTGGACCGAAGGCTGGCGAGCACGGCCGTGCTGACCGGACCGAAAAGGCGTCATCGGCGATCGAGAGCGGCGTCCATGGCCGTGGTGGGGGTGGGGGCATGGGCGTGCGCGCGAGCATCGGCGATGAGGGCGGGGTGCGCGGCGCGCGGACCAGGAACGGCTTGATGAGCGACTGGTGCCGCCTCCGTGGCTGTGGGATGTGGGTGTGGACGGGTGGTGGGCCGGAGACATTTCGGTGGCGGGAGTATGTCCCGCTCGCGTTGTTGCAGCGGCGGGTCCCGCTCGCATTGTGCTGGCGCCGTGACCCGCTGGCATTGTGCTGGCGCCGGGCGAAGGCGCTCGTCTTGCGGTGGGCATGGTGCTGGTGAAACGTTTGTGACCGCTTGTTGGCGAGGTGGGGCATGCGGGTTGCCCGTGGCGACGCCGGCGAGTCGGGGTAGTGGATGGTGGGGATGGGCATAGGGACGACGGTGAGGCGATCCATGATGTGAGATGAGATGAGGTGAGGTGAGAGACGACCTCCGTCTGGAGACAGTGGCCGACTTAAGCGGAGTGGTGGGAGCGGTGAGAGTGTGATGGCGGGCCAGTGCGATGGCAATGTTTGAGCCACAGTTAAGGCGAGGTGGCTGGCAGTTTCGCAGCCTGAGACGAGTCACGCGAGTCACCGAGCCAACGAGATCCCCCGATGCATTGTCGCGAGGCGCGCTCGCGGCCTCGGCAGGGTGGGCCGAGGGGGCTGCAGAGGACCGAGCGCCACTCGTTCCAAGGGTCAGATGTGCCAGATGGCATGTGAACAATGTAAAACCTGCAGCCAGCCAACCGCTTGGGCGCGGGGTGTGACGCGGCGCGCCATGTACCTGTCCGTGCGCGGCGTGTGGGGAGGAACCGACGGGCCGCGGTGGGCAGCCGACGTGTCGCCCTCGCCTCGCCTCCTCGCTCGCCCCCGTAACCCCGCCCCGAGCGCGGTCATCCCCCGCGGGAGACAAAAGAGGGGGTCGTCACCTCGCCACAGCCCACGACGGGGTGTGCACGAGGTCGAGCTCGACATTTGCGGGGTCAAACATGGCAATGAACTGGCGTCAGCAGAGCCGGGCTGGAGCCTTACCTCGCGCCCTGCGTTGCCCACTCCGCCGCCTTCGCTCCCGCCGGCCCCGGCAAACATGTCGCCCTCGGCATACACGGCCGCAAGCGCCCAGCGCTGGAAGCAGCGGATGAGCGCACACACCAACGTGACGGCGGCCTTGCCCGTGTCGTCGTGGACGAGGAGCGGGTGGTTGCGCGTATCGAGCAGCACACTCAGTGCCTCGAACAGCTTCTTGCGGCCGGATGGGGAGAACAAAGCCTGCAAGTTAGCTTGAGCACGGCTGCGTAGCTACCTCTTCGTCGCTCAAGTCGAAGCGGTACAGAGCGAGACCATGTTGTTGGACAAAGTCCGCGCCGTCGCGGCGGTACTCGTCCGCGTTCTCGACATAGCTGATTGTCAGCAATTCGAAGCCGTGGAACAAAGCAGCGGGTGGGAAGGCAGCCACTCCGAAGCGTGCCATACACCCATAGATCCCGCGGAAGAGCTCGCACCAGAGCACACTCACACTACGGCCTTGAGGCCCAGCCTGGCAAGGAAGCCAAAGTTGCGCCGGTTGGGGTGGCCTGAGCGGTACACGCCCGGCGCGACGAGCGCAAAGTTGATGGGTGGGACGAGGACGGGGGGCGGAGCGAGCGCGGTGACGCTGCTGGGCTGCAGCGCGGGGCGGAGGGTGGTCATTGTGATTGAGGAGGATGAATAGTGTCCATTGAGTCGATGGCGCATGTTGGCCGTGGGATGTGGAGGTCCAGCCCCAACTTTCTCACGGTGGTCTGTGGCACTGTCCACACTACCGCGATGCACATGCTCGACGTGCTGCTCATCTGCATCGTCCCTCCAGCTCGCATCAGCATCTGGCGCTGCTAGCAGGACGAACTGGTCTTGATCTGATATCTGACACTGGTGATTCCCGGAGTCAAGGGACTGTCGAAGGGGACAGGATGCAGAGCGGCCAGCGGCCAGGCGGCAAGGGCACGCCCGGTCCGTGCGCCGAGATCCCCTCCCCGAGTGTGGGAGCCGAGCCGAAGCAGCTCTACACCGGTGACAGATCGTCTCATAGGACAAAAGACGAACGTGGGTGAGTGACTGCCGATAAGGCTTCAGTGCTTCGGCGGGGCCGTAGCTCCGGTGACACCGTGTCCGAGGGTCCACGTCAAGCTCTCGAACCATCGGCGAGCAGGCTCCTCACCGCCTGAGACCGAGCGTGGTTCTGTCACGAAAGGACAATAAGGGCAGAGGATGGCGGTGTCGTTTCATGAAGATGGCAACTTAAGAACCAGCAGTCGCCACAGCCGCCGGAGTTGAGCACCACCGTCATCGGGTGCAGCTCCTTCTTTATGGAGCCTCGTTGCGGCACACTGTACACCCATGAGCCACCCATCACAACAACCATGCAATGCGATACCATCCGCAAGAGTTACAATCTTCTACCGCCTACCGCCGGCGGCCCAGCCGCCCACCTCCACCCGCCGCCATGCGCCGCTTCATCTCCGCACGCCGCTTGTCCGCCTCAGCCTCCTCCTCGGCCTCCTCGGCCTTCTTGTCTTTCTTCTTCTTCTTCTTCTGCGTGGGGATTAACGGGTCCTGAGTAGACGTGGGAGGATCGAACGCCGACGACGGCGGGTCAGAGGGTGGGATGGGCGGAACGCTGGGGGGCAACCCGGTGCTCTCGGCCACTAAGACGCGCTTGAGCGGGGACGTGCTGCGGGAGCGACCTGGTTCCGTGCTGGGTCCCGGAGAGACGGGGCCGGATGAGGAAGGCAGTATGCCCGCCGCGTAGTCGTACGCTCTAGTGCGCTTCGCCGCCGGGGTCGGGGAGGAGGGCGGAATCATAGGTGGTAACGTCTGGGAGGCGGACGCTCTAGGCGGGGTAGGTGGACGCGCCAACGGTGTCCGCTCGGGCGAGGGTGTGCGCTTGGGAGTGGGCGCCGCGGGTGTCGCTGGCGAGACGGTGCGCTCTCTCTTCGGCGCTGGGGTGGGCTTCCTCGAAGCTGGAACTGCCGGGGTCGCCTTCCCAGAGGCGGGGGGCGGTGCTCCCGTCACGCGGCGTAACGCGCGTCCGACACCACTGTCAGAGAGCACAGCGGCGACCGCGTCTACGGGGCGCCCAGAGTCGGCTGGCTGCTGTCAGCTACGTCAAACTGGTGTTGGCTAACGTACCTCCACGCCCCGATCTTGGGCCATCAGCGCTGAGAAGGGCGAGATGAGGTGCTTGGCGATGAACGTGAGCGGCTGCCTGCCTCGCATCTCCGTCATGTTGAACTGCCAGGCGAAATTGCCACAGCGAAGGCAGTAGACGGCGTCCTGGTGTCAGCTTGCCGTCAGAAGCCAGCAGCTGCGCGACTCCCGCCGAGGAGGTCCGCGGCACTCACGAAGTAGTCATCGTCTGTCCTGGTCTCCATGCTCGCGCTTCCCCACCCGCCCTCAAAGGCGTCGCTCAGAGACTGCAGAGCGGCCTCAGCCTGCTCCATCCCTGTGTCCACGTCCTTCCCCTCTTGCTCGGCCACCTCCCCAACGCGCGTCGCGACGGATGCCCCAAACACCGCCTCAAAGTAGACCGTCTCAAGATCGGTCGCGGCGAAGAGGTATCCTTTTCTTTCGGGGTAGGGGGCGTATTTCTGCGTCAGCTCAACGAAACAGACTCAGCTTACGAAGAGAAGGGTGCGGCCGCTCGCGGCCTTGGCCACCCACGGGACCTTGGAGAGCGCGTCGTCGTAGCGCTGGGGTCAGCTTACCCGTAGGGTCTACAAAGCTGGCAGTGGCGTACTCGGACACAGCTTCCATACAAAATCACACCAGGAACTCTGGTTCCCCGACCGACTCACCTCGTTGTACGTCGACATGACTTGGTTGGATAGTTGTGCAAGGACGAGAGTGAGAAAGCAAGCGCGGCGGGTTATTTGGTTCGCACAACCCACAGTCATGCCACGTGGAGACATTGCTCCCGTCCACCTCCACCCCTCCACGCTGGTCATTGAACGCGCGAACGCGCCGTTGGACATTATCTCACACCTAGATCCTAGAGCATGGCAAGCACAGCAGCCGGCGAGCCGGCAGTCGTCGACCTCTCCGACCCACCACCGCCCGACTCCGAGGTGGTGGACCCCCTCTCCTCGCTCGGCGCCCTCGCCTCCGCCCTCGACTGCTACGATGATGACGTCCCAGCCTTCCTCAACTCGCTATTAGCACCGCACCTCCCCCCGACCCTCCCCTCGGGGCAGATGGCACCCGACCTCGCCCCGATCGACCGGCAGCTTGGCGAGCTGCTGACCCGCCTCTCCCTCCTCTCGCAGGACACGTCCAGCGCCCTCGAGCAGAGCATCAACGACATCTCGCGCAACGTCCCCCGCTTGACGTACGACCTGCAGTTTATGCGCGAGAGCGCCGTCTCCCTCCAGTCCTCGCTGCACCTCGTGCAGGACCGGGTGGCGCGGCAGGCGGCGCCGGCCGAGCCGGACAGCGACGAGGCGCGGACACACCGCGCCCTCGAGCGGCTGGGGCACCTCGACAAGCTCAAGACGCGGATGGAGAGCGCGCGCGACATCCTCGCCGAGGCGGAGAGCTGGAGCACCCTCGAGGGCGAGATTACGAGCCTCGTCGCGGAGAAGAGCTGGACCAAGGCGGGCGAGCGCCTCGCCGAGGCGGCCAAGAGCCTGCGCGTCTTCCAGTCCGCCGAGGGCGAGTACGAGAGCAAGCGCTCGCTGCTCGTGTCGCTGCAGAACGAGCTGGAGACGGCCCTCTCCGCCGCGCTCAAGGACGCGATCGCGCGCGTCGACACGCGCGAGTGCGCGAGCTTCCACGACGTGTTCAAGATGATGGATCGCGGCTCCGAGTTCCAGAACTACTACTTTGCCGCGCGTCGCGCCCCGATTTCCAAGGCGTGGTCCGAGGCCGAGCTGTCCGACGCCGACGCGCCAGTGGAGGACGGCGTGCCGTTCGCCATGTTCCTCCCGCGCTTCTACGCGACTGTGCTCAGCACGCTGAACGCGGAGAAGGCGCAGATTGCCGCCATCTTCCCTGCCGAGTCGACCGCCAACGTCCTCGGCGCGTTCTTCCAGGCCGCCCTCGACGAGCTCTCGCCGTCCATGCAGTCCCGCCTCTCGGATGTGGCAGAGCACCACGGCGCACAGGCGCTGCCCGAGCTCATCCGCGCGTTCAAGGCGACCGAGGAGTTTGGGCACTCGGTCCAGGGCGTGATGGACAAGCTCTCGGGCCTCGACCGCCGCATCTCCAACGTGAGCGGGAGCCTGTCGCCCGCCGGCCCCGCCTCCCCGGCCGCGAGCGCCGCGCGCCTGCGGCGCGAGCCGTCCCTCTCCTCCCCCGCCTTTGCCTCCCCACACGCCCGCCACATGAGCGTGTCCCACCGCTTCTCGCGCTCCTTCTCGTTCGCGCCAGAAGTCTCATCGCCCACCGGTTGGGAAAGCAGCCTCTACGAGCCCTTCCTCGACCTGCAGGTCACCTACCCCGCCATGGAGAAGAAGTACCTCGGCTACCTGCTGGCGAACGACCCGCCGCTCAACGGCGAGATCAGCGAGGAGAACCCGGCGCGCACGCTTACTAGCCGCGCGACGACGCTCTTCGCGCTCGCCGAGGACGCCGTGGCGCGCTGCCTCGCGTTCACGCACGGGTACGGCGGGCTCGGGCTGCTCGACGCGCTGGCAGGCACCGTCGCAGCCTTCCTGGGCGACAACAAGGGGATCATCGAGGCGGCGCGCGGAGCGGCCCGGCGCGGGGCAGGGCACGACACCATGGACCTCGAGGGGCTCGACTACTCGCCGCAGGACTGGGGCGCGTTCCAGCTGGGCCTGCATGTCCTTGAGGCGTGCAGAGACGTGCGCGACAGACTCTCCACTTTCGAGCGCAAGCTGCACACCGCGCTGGCCGGGGTGGCGCCGACGCTGGCCCTCACCCCAGCGGACGGCCTGACGTTCCAACGCACGGACACGACCCTCGGCGCCATCACCCTCCTGCAACAGAGCACGCTGAACAGCGCCGAGCTACACACCCTCGTCTCGGGCCTGAGCGGGGACGCGTATGCCCTCCCCGCGGCGCGCGAGGCGCTCTCGTCCTTCACCCGCGCGGCGCAGGTCTTCCTGCAGAGCATCATCCTCCGGCCCCTCCAGAGCCACCTGGACGCGTACCCGTCACTGAGCGTCTGGGCGCAGCCCGAGAAGCCGGCGCGGCGCGGCGAGCTCGCCATCCCATCCTTCTCCCTCTCGCCGACGGACACGATCCTCCGTGTCTCCGAGGGCCTGCTGAACCTCCTCCGCGTGTTCGAGGTCTACGCGGCGGACGACGCGCTGGCCTTCTCGATCGAGACGCTGCCCTTCGTTGACGTCGACTCGCTGCGCGAGCTCCTCTCCCCAAAGGACGAGGAGCGCACGCCGAGCGGCGTCGGCAGCGGGCAAGCGTCTCCAGCACCCCAGTCGACGACAGCAGTCACTTCCATAGCCGCGGCATCAGAACCCGCCCTCACCCCCGAGGCCGTCCTCTCCACCTGGGTGTCCAGCCTCGCCCTCTCCCTCCTCTCGCACCTGACGCGCACGACGCTCCCGGCCATCCGCACGCTCACCGCGCCGGGCGCGGCACAGCTCGCCAGCGACCTCGCGTACCTCTCCAATGCGGTGAGAGCGCTCGACGTCGAGTGGGAGGATCTGGAGCGGTGGCGCGAGGCCGCAGAATGCAAGGACGAGGCGGAGTGGCGGGGGAAGAGCGACGGCAAGGGCGCGTGGCTCGCCGTCGGGCGGTTGCGGGGATGGGCCGTGTAGGCGTAGAAGCATGTACAGCATAGCATCGGTGTGGAGGGGCCAGGACTGCCGGGCGTTTCCGCGGGCCAGGACTGCTGGGCGTTTCCGCTCGACCAGGACATGATAAGGCGAGATCGCGCCACTGTTGCCTCCTGCCGGGTTTGCCGGTGCGCGCCATCGGCACAAGGCGGTCCGCACGGATGACCCGGCAATCCGGCGACCACCCCGAGACATTGTTGACGCCACCTCCTCATAATCAGCTCGCCGCATCTCTCAACTGACAACTACCATGGCCACGATCACCCCCTACGTCCCCGGCGCACCCACGGCCGCGCTCCACGCAATCTGGCAGGCGACGGTGGGCGCGGACGCGGCCTACGCCCTCCCGCCGGCCAAGCTTCACGCGCTGCTCAACTACCCCACCGCGCGCGTCCTCCTCGCCTCCGTCGACACCGAGGTCGTAGCCTGGGCGCTGGGCTACACGCTGCGCGCGGGCTCGGCCGCCGCCCCCGCGCTGCAGCACCTGCGCGGCGGCTTCTCCGCGCTGGTCGTGCACCCCGCGCACCAGCGCCGCGGCCTCGGCTCGGCGCTGCACGCCGCCCTCCTCGCGGACCTCGAGGCCCTGGTGCGGGGCAGCTTCGGCGCGTCCACGCCGCCCGCCACGCACGGCGGGATCCAGCTCGGCTCGGCGTTCCCCCGCATCTTCCCCGGCGTGCCCGAGACGCTCGGGCCCGCCATCGCGTTCTTCGGCAGGCGCGGGTGGACGCTCGGCGAGCGCGCGGCCGACCTGTACGGCGCCCTCCCGACGGGGGTGGACCTGCGCCAGTTCACCGCGCCGGCCGAGGCGCGCGGCGTCCGCTTCCGTCCCGCCACCATGGCGGACCGGGAGACGGTCATGGCGCTGCAGTACGCCGAGTTTGGGGGATACGCCGGCTGGCCGGACCTGTTTGGGGTGTTCTTCGACGCGGGGCGGGCGGAGGACCTCCATCTGGCGCTCAGGGACGGGGCGGTGATCGGTGCGACGATCGCGGCGGTGCGCGGCGGGCCGGCGCACGCGCGCCTCGCGTGGCCCGACACGCTGGGTACGTCTTCCATGGGCTGGCTAACCCCAGGGGAGGCGTGCGGGGCGATCGCGTGCGTCGGCGTCGGGGCGGGCGCGCGCGGCCTCGGCGCCGGCGTCGGGCTCACAGCCGCCGCGATGGCCGAGCTCGAGCGGCGCGGCGCGGACGGCGTGTTCATCGACTGGGTGGGCATGCTGGGGTTCTACGAGCGCTTCGGGGTGCGCGCGTGGGCCGCGCCGTACGTGACGGCCAGCCGGGTGGTGACGTCGTAGTGGGCAGATAGCGTGCGTTCTGGTTCTCACGCTTCATCACTAATCCGAGGCTTCGAGGCGAGGACATTGTCATTAGTAAAGCTGCTCCCGTGCTCCGCATCCAGTGTGGTTAAACTGCATCGGGGCCGGTTACGCGGCCCCTCCCTATTCACTAGCTAGCGCCGTAGCTACGGCCCTTGTCTCGCCCTCGCTCAGGCGACGTTGCGGTTGGTGTTGTCGCCGCTGATGGCGTCGCCGATCTTCTGGGTCGTCGACTTCTCCTGCTGCGGCTGGACGGCGGACGCGACGGCGTCGGCCTTGCCCTTGACAAAGTCGCCGGCCTGCTCGAGCACCGACTTTTGCGAGTCGGGCTTGGTGGCGGACGAGAGCTGGCGTCAGCACGAGCCGAGCGCAGCGAGGCGCACTGTGGCGGCGCGATAACAGGCGCCACCCTCACCTCAGACACTCACCTTGTCACCGAGTCCCTGGCGGCCAATGTCAGACATGTTGTGTGTTGTTGGGGTTGGGGTGGTAGAGCGGAGGGAGAGAGGAGTAGTTGTTGAGACTGGGACGAGAAGGCACACGCAGCAGCGCTTTATATCGCTGTCTGGGCATGCCCCAGTTCTCCAGCGTCCCCAGCGTGCCAGCGCAGCACTTGCATCGCGCTCCCGTGCCCGCGCTAGCGACCAGCCCCCAAGCATCCAAGCGTGCAGTTGCTGCCAGCATGACATTGTGCGCTGGCCATGGTTGGGTGGTGGGCAGCGTCATGACATCATGTGCTTGAAGTTTGCGACGTCATTCCGTGCCACACTCGTCCCCATCCCACACGCCCGCACCCGTGCCAGCCTCACGGACGTGACTGTTCTCGCTCCACAGGCCCGGACGTCATGCTCACCGACAGTTCCAGACTCGTCCCGCTGCGCTACCTGCTGCTGGTTCTGTTGCCCACATTGCTCCGCTGCGATTGCGCACACATCACAGTCCATACGTACGTCATACAAGTTCTCCAGACACGCTTCTCCCATCTTCGCCGCGGCTCCTCGTGAGCCCGCAGCCCGCCCCGCTTCCGCTCAACACGGACATGACGTCGTCGACAAGCTCAGTAGGCCAATCGCGACGATCACAGCCCTGCGCAGCCTCCCGGCCTAGGCCACCGGCGCCTTGCGCAGTCTGTTGACAAGGCCCGAGATCCGCGAGAGGTCGATCGCACGCCCGTCCGATTCGACCGCCGTTGTCAACCCGTCGAGCATCTATTGTCAGCACAAAGAAGAGTGGGGGGAGGTGCGTCATAGCAATCGAGCTGCCGGCGCGCCGCGCGTCGCGGCATGCCGCATTGCGTCACGCGTCGGACGATCGGACAGCGGGCCTTCTCGAGAACAACTCACATCGTCGACCTGGTCCACAGACACCTTGGCACACAGCGCAATGACCTTGCGGTACTTGATCGCGCGGTCTGCACCGTCCCCCTCGAGCTCGGCAGCACGTTCTTCGAGCAGCTTGGCCGCGCGCTCCTCCCACGCCGCGAGGCGGCGGAGCGCGACGAGCGCACCCTCCTCGCCCTTGGCGGGTAGGGAGAGGTCCTCGACCTTGTCCTCCTTGTCCGCTTTAGGCCCAGCGCCTGGAAGGAGGGGCAGGCCGATGCCGAACGCTGGCGGCGGTGCCGTCTCGCCCTTGAGTACTGTGCGTCCCGTCCAGTCGGCGTCCGGCGCGTCGAGGGCGCGCTTGGCGTTGGCTGCGCGCTCGGCCTGCTGCTCGAGCGTCGCGAGCTTTTGCCGCGCCGCGTCGATCTGCTGCCTCCTGTCGGACAGGGAGCGGGTCGCGGTGCGCACATTCTTCTCCACCTCGTTCAATGCCACGACAGCCTCCTCCATGTCGTTGCCGTGCGTGCGGTTCAGACTTTCAAAGATGCCAGAGATGTCTGAGGTCAGCTCGGGAGGACAAACCAGCTCACTCTTCAACACGTCCTGGCTCCGCTTCTCGGGCCGCTTGACCTCGCTCTTGAGCTGCGCGACCGCCTCCTCCTTGGCTGCGACGGTGAGCGCGTCGACCTCGATGCCAAAGTTGACTGGTCTCAGGCCGAGCTTGTTCGCCTTGGCCTTGTCGGCGCCAGCGTCGAGGAGCAGATTCACTAGCGGCTTGGAGCCCATGCGCGCAGCGACGTTGAGTGCCGTGTCCCCGCGCGCGTCCTGCAGGTCCACGAGCAGCTTAAGGCTGATGCCCTCGGCGGGGGTCTCGCCGTTCTGCCGCTGCTCCTTGTCCTTGCTCTGCTCGCGGGCAACGTAGCCCAGCACCTCGGCCATGTACCCCCTCGCCGGGGCCTGGCGGCCCCGTAAGCCAGACGAAAAGGCAATGTGGTGGATGACGGAGCAGTATGCGTGGTCGAGGGTGCGGACACTGGGGCCGAGGTGCTCGGTTAAGAGCTCGCCGAACGTGCCCGCCTCGGCCAGGTTGGTTGTCAGCACCGAGCGGATCAGCGGCGTCTCGCCCGCATAGTTGCCGCGGTGGATGTCTGCGCCGAGCTCGATCAGCTGCTTGATCACAGCCATTCGCCCCAGCGAGCACGCCCAGTGCAGCGCCGTGTGGCCCTGCTCGTCGATCACCTGGTCAATGTCCCAGTCCGGTGTGGCGTCCGGCGCCAGCTCAAACACCTGCCGCACGTCCACGTTGCCGCTCTGGAACAGCGACAGCAGCTGCTGTCTGCGCCGATGCGACTCGGCACTCAGGCGGGGCTTGAACGGCTTGGTGCTCAGGCGGAAGTTGGACGGCAGAGGCGGCCGGTCCTGCATCTCGTCGTCCTCGTCCTCGTCGTCGTTGGACGCTGACCCCTCCTTTCCAGATGCCGCCGCACCGTCGCCTGTCCGGGGACGCTTGGAGGGCGGCTCCCCGTCCCCACCCTGCTCACCGGCAGGTGCTGGCCGTGACGCACCGATCTGCTGCGGCTGCCCGTACTGGTCGACGTAGACGTCGCTCGGGGGCGGGGGCAAGCCCTGCATCGGCCCCGGGCCGCCATGCCCGTTGATGGTCGCTGGGGGCTGCAGCTGAGGCGGGGGAGGCCCCTGCTGCTGTTGTTGCTGCTGTGGTGGCTGCTGCCGCTGCTGCATTTCGATGGGGCCATCGAGGCGCATCTGTTGCTGCTGCGGTGGCGGCGGGCCCTGCTCAAAGCCCATCTGGTGCATTGGGTGGTGGGGGTGGTGCGGCCCAGGGTGGCCGGGGTGCTGCTGGTGGTGTGGCTGCATGCCAGGATGGGGAGGTGGCTGCTGACCGGGATGGAAGAACATTGGGCCCTGCTGCATGTGCTGCCCCTGCGGCGGGGGGTAGAGCATCTGGCCGCCGGGGCCCATCATCTCTGGTCCGCCGGGGCCCATGTGCTGCTGGTGCTGCTGCGCAAACTGGGGCGGAAGGGGCATGTTGCCGGTGTGCTGGAACGGCGACATCATGCGGCCGCCCGAGCCTTGCGACCCGGGCGGCATCATGCCAGGAGGACCGGCGGCGGCAGCGACGGCGGCCTTGTTAGGCGTGTTGCCACGCATCGGGAGCGCGGGCGGGCCAGTGGGCGAAGGCACAAAGTCAAAGATCGGCGCGAGGTACTGCAGCACGCCGACCTGCTCGGCGAGCGCGCGTCCGCGGTCGAGCGGAATCCATGTCCCCTGGTACTTGCCGTCTGCTGTCAGTTGTTGTCTACTCAACACAACTCACATCCACCCTGCACCTTCTCGTGCTGCTGCGTCTGCACCTGCTTCTCAAGCATCTTGGTGCGCACGCTCTTCGAGATTCCGGCAACCTTGAGGATCTGCGTCGCGTTGACCCAGCTGTCCGCCATGCGGCGCATGACGCTAATGTTGCGGATCATAGCCTCGTACACCGGAATCTGCGAGTACGCCGACGCGTAGACCTTGACGTTGCCCGGCCCGCCCATGTCGCTGCCGGACACCTCGCCGGGCCGCGGGCCCATGACGGACTGGAACACGTTGTGCTGCGAGCTCTGCGGCGTGTGCGTGCGCGACCCGCGCCCGCCCTGCGGCGGGCCATGCATGCCGCCGGGGGGCATGGGCGGCCGGATCGGCTGCATCTGCGGGTACGGGCGGTTGGACATCTCGGGGGACAGGGCGGGGAGGAGGCCTGGTGCTGGCGAGGCGCTCGGCGGGCCTTGGTGTTGTCCCTGCTGGACGCTGGTGTGAGCAAAGTAGACCCGAGACATGGTGTGTAGTTGCAGAGGGGCCATCCGCCGCCCTTGGCCCCGGACAGTCGACGGCGCGGAGAGTGGTGCGAAGCGCAGGCGGCGAGGAGCGAACGCGCCTCCACCTCCCACGCACGGCCCGGCTCATCTCCACCAACGCGCATACGCCATGTGCGCCATGTCCGCCGCCCTCAGCCCTCCACCCTCGCGCCCGTGTGCGCATCCCATCCACCCATCCACCGCGTCAAACATCCGCCGCGGGGGCTGGCGCGCTCGCTGGCGCGTCTTTTTTCCCGCCGCGCGAGCTGCATGCGCGCGGTGTGGCAGGCACTTACTTGGGCTTTGCCTCCATGGGTATCGTTCAGGGGCGGTGTCGCCCTCGTCGTGCGCGTCGGGGGAGATGCGGAGGGGGACGGGGTGGGTTGTAGGGGGTTGGATTGGAGATGGGCGGGTGGAGATGACTAGTGGACGCGTTTGGATGGATGGATGTAATGTGTGGGATGAGAGGTAGGTGTGATGAAGGGAAGGACGGACGGGACGCGGGTGGGTGGTGTTGGGTGTTCAGCCACCCCATGTCGCCAATGTCCACTGTAACTACAGCTCCCCTTATTTGGGGGACGCGCCTCCCAAGGAGAGGCGCGTAGTCCATCTTCCAATTTGTTCCCGCTATTACCTCACTCCCATCTCAATTGCCCGCTTTGGGCAATTTGCTTGATGCGGTCGTGGATCTCTGGCATCCACAGCGCCACACTGCTGACGACTAACTCCAAGATCGCCCTCGTCGCCTCTCAACACTGCGAGTTGTTGAATGCAACGTGTCCCGAGACCGGCTCGAACTCGCCGCTCATCACCCCGGTGGCGACTTGGAATGTTCAACAGCGCGCGCGTCGCGCTCCACCTACGCGTACAACCCTGTGCCGCGTCACGTCGTTTACCCTGCTCGCACTCATCCGACAGCCTGCCTTGAACATCAAAACAACAATAACCACAGCAGCTCCCATTCAAACCCATCGGCTAGCACAATATGTCGATGCATCGACAAGAGTTCAACAAACCTAAAAAACACGTACGCGCCAGCGCGACGCGCGTACTAGACTCGTACAAACATTAGATGCCACCGTAAGCGTCGTCCATGCTGTCTGGCCGGGCAGGCGCCTGGTGGGGTGCGCTGCTAGGGGCCAGGGCTGGGGCGGGAGCGCTGTCGGTCGGCGAAGGGGCCTTGGGCTGCTGCGGTATCGCGGGCAGAGGGCGGGGAGCGGGCGCGGCGGAGACTATCGAAGGCGAGGCCATGGGGGCAGTAACACGCTGGGCGACCGAGACGACTGAAGCCTCGGGGACGCCAGCGTCAGGCATGAGTGAGACGTTGGTCGACGCGGGCGTGGGCACCTCGGTGAGGGGCGAGAGCGGGATGCCGTGCTGGTAGGGCATGACCGGGGGGAGGAAGCCCTGCTGGGGCGACTGCATTGTCGGCGAGAGCGGCTGAGCAGGAACAGGGCTGGGGACACCGGCGGCGCGCGCGACCTCGTCGTACATGCGGCTCGAGTCATCATCGTAGGGCTGAGCGCGCGCCGCAGCGGCGGCAGTAGCCGGCGAGGCCTGCATGTCGTCGTGGAGAGTAACGGGGCTCATGAGGGGGCTCATGGGCTGGAACGTCGGGAGAGGCTGGGGAGGAGTGTAAACGACAGAGGCGGGCATGGGCTGGACGGGCGAGATGGCGCGCTGGTCCTGCATGCCACCATGGTGGACCTCAGCCGTAGCGAACGACTGGGGCGAGTAGTTGCCAGGCTGCTGCTGCTGGAGCTGGCCCATGTGTGGGGGAGCGGCCATGTGGTCGTCGGCATAGCGGTCGTCGGCGTACATCTCGGCGGCGGCGATGTCGTCGTACGACTGGGGAGGCTGAGGGCGGCCGAGGGGAACAGGAGCAGGAACCGGAGCGACACCAGGGAAGGTCTGACCGGGGCCAACAAGCTGGCGGGGGCCACCAAAGTTCTGCTGGTGCTGGGGCGAGTTGGGCGAGTGCAGCGAGCCGGGCGGGGACATGCGGTTGGCGTCGTCAAAGGGGTTCTGAGCATACTGCTGCTGGTGGTCGTAACCCCACTGGCCGTTGTGCTGGGTCGGAGTGTACGGGCGGCCGTTGGCGTCGTAGGCCACAGCGACGGGAGCGGGGTCCGTGTACGGGCCGCTACGGACGCCAGCGCCATACCCAGCCAGGTTGTTGTCCATCGCCATCGAGTCGGGGCGCATGCCGTTGTCCTGGTAGTAGCCGCCGTGCTGGGGCGGGTGGAAGCCGTCATTGTGCATGCCGCCGTGCATGCCGCCGTGCATGCCGCCGTGCATGCCGCCGTGCATTCCAGCAGCAGGCGGCATGCCGCTGAAGAACTCCTCGTCCGACGCGTTGGACTTGGGGTCGTTGCGGTAGGGCGTGACACCGTTGCTGTTCTCGTCGTTCATCTTGGTCCATGCGCTGGCATGGTTGTCGTAGTTGCGGTCCTTGTACTTGCGGTACAGCCAGCCAGCGACACCGCCGATGACGATGATACCCGCAATGAGACCAATGACAATACCAGCAATGCTGCCGCCCGAGATGCCGGACGAGCTCGACTCGGCAGAGGCGGCAGAGGCCGTAGGCGCTCCCGACGAGAGGTTGCGTGACGGGGTGACCGTCCGCACACCCTGGGTGGCCGAGGACGAGACGCGGGTGGACGAGGTCGTGATGGACGACCGCACGGCCGAGGACGAGCTGGGCCTCGCCACCGACGAGGAAGAGCGAGGCGAGGACGCCGGCAGCGGAGCGCCAACCACGCCCGTGGGAGCCTGGACAGAAGCGCTACTAGCGCGCGGCGGAGCCACGGAGGCCGTCGGCGAAGCTGGTGCCCGCGGGGTAGTAGACGAGGCCGGAGCCGGCGCCGGCGCCGGCTTGGTCGTCTGGGCAGCGGGGGTGGTCGGTGCTGCAGCGGGAGCCTTTGACGACTCCGCAGCCGCCGACGTGGGCTTTGGCTGGGGTCAGTGCGCGTTCGTGCGTTGTGGGCGTTGACCACGAAAATGTGTTCAAAAGTGTGCAAAGTGTGCGCAGAATGAGGGCGGTCTGGGCTTCCTCCGCGCGGTACCACAGTTCCTCCATCACCCCACTGCTCATCACCCCACTGCTCATCACCCCACTGCTCATCACCCCACTGCTCATCCGTCCTCATGGGCGAGGGCGGCGGATTGTGTGTGGTGTGTGGCGCGGAATGAACCGATCCGGCTTCGACCTTCTCGGCCTCCTGGCCTTCCGGCCTAGCGTTCCCGCTCCGCCTTCCCCGGGTGCCGCGCCCGTGTGCCCGCCCTCATCATTCATGTAGCGCCCAGCCCTCTCGACTCGCGCTCAATCATGACTGCAGCATTGCCGGCCGAAGCACCACCGAACAGCGGTCCGTGCGCGTCGCTTTGCAGCACCCCGAAACTGCCGCCACTCCCTGCACCACCCGTCAGGCGGGCATGCTCTCGCCACCAGAGACCCGGCCACGCGCGACTTGCTCACCTTGGTGTCGGCGGACAGCGAGGCCTGGATCTCGCTGAGGATGGCGGGGTTCATGCCGACCTGGCGGCGGTGGGCGGAGCGCCCGCGAGGTCCGTGGGCCATGGTGGTGAAGGGGCAGAAATCGAAGGGCAAGCAAAGGACGTAGGTCGTGAAAGATGGGGTCCGAGTCGGGGGGGCAGGGGAGGGGGTGTCGGCGTGTCGACGTCGTGAGGAGGGAGGGAGCGTGAACGGCCAGCCGTTTGCAAGTGATGAAGGAGAGTTGATTGAGAGCGAGTGAGTGTTGAGGGAGGAGGGAGGAGGGAGGAGGGAGGAGGGAGGAGGGAGGAAGGGGGAGGAGGGAGGAAGGAGTGAGGATGAGCAAGAGTACGAGCAGGGAGCGGGGAGTGGGAGAGTGTGGTTCGGGCGCGGGAGGGAGTGGGTGTGGGCGTGCGTGGGGTGGGGTCTACCACTCGACTATGGTGGCAGTGGTAGCAGACGCGACAAGAGGGGAATGACGGGGTCAAATGCCCAGGAATGCCCAGGGAACGCGACCTCTACCCTGCGCCAAAGAAGGCAACCCGCGCGTCGGATCAAAGGGAAGGTGTGTGACACTAAAGGTCAACGGCAAGGTGACGCCGCAAAACAAACCCTCTCCCAAACATGCATGCACAGTTGGGTATGATCGAGTTGGCAGCTAGCAGCGTGGTAGAAGCGTAGAAGACAGCGTCGTTGCAGAAGACGACGAGAGAGCTGGCAATCCTGCGCGCAGATGCGCGTCGCTGATCCGAAGCATCGTCAGGGCCCGGTCACGCCCTGATCCACGAAACGGGCATGGCCGCGTCGGGAACAGTCCGCCCATCGACTAGTTTCGGGGGTCCTTTGCTCTCTGCAGTTGCTCTCTCCTCTCTGCTCCCTCCTCACGTAAACCAACACGGCGCATGGGTCATGACGGGGGGCACAACACCGGCTCTCGGCCCCGTGGCAGCCCATTCAACACAAACAAATAGCCACGGTCAACAAGCAGATCTATCGTGGCGACGAGCAACCGATCAAGGCAGGTGCCGGTGCAAAGGACGTGCAGGGAATGCCAGATCGGTCTGCCGTCTCAATTGTCTCGGACTGCTGTCGCTGCCGCGCGCTTCGGAGTCACTGCGCCTTCCCGCGCGCCCACCTGCCGTCTTGAATGCTGGTTGCCCAGCGATCCGCAGTTCACGTCGCAGCGCTGCAGGGTGGACACAACGATCCACGCGCTGCGGAGCGCGTCTACCTTTGCTGCGAACCACGGGCGCCTCAGACGGCCGAGCGAGGCGCCGTGCCTTGCATCCTTCCCGTCCTTCTACTCACCCCAGCCCGCTTACACCGTATCTCAACACTCTCGATCCCCGGCATCCCCAGAGACGTGAGGCACTGGCGTCTCTCCCGCATCTGCAGCGAAGCGCGGGGAGCGTGCCGGGCGGAGAGCGGGGAAGTTGGTAGCGCACTGCCACAACCACGCTCACCTCGATTGCTCACCATCCCCGTCCGTCCGTTCCTCCTCCCTCCTCCTACTCCTTCCTCCCCCTCCTCCCTCCTCCTCCTCCTTCCTCCCCCTCCTCCTTCCTCCCCCTCCTTCCTCTCCCCTCCTCCGCCGCCCCCAAAGGCCCCAGATCGGCTGCACACCCAAGCGGGTGCACGCTCCTTTGGCTGCGAGACCTATCCCTCCCCCTCACGCTCACCACTGTCTCCTCCTTAGCTCAGTTGGTAGAGCGCGACACTAGTAATGTCGAGGCCAGTCGTTCGAGTCGGCTAGGAGGAAGCGGGAGCGTCTCGGCGCGAGCAGAGCGTCTCTTTTGGCTCGGGACGGTTGAGGGTGGCAGTAGGGAGTGAGGGTAGGGTGTGCCCTGGCCGGGCGGAAGCTTGGGCATGCACTGTGTGGAGGTATGTATTGCGCAAGGCTTCCGAGCACGCCAGGGGGGTCTGCCAGCGACTGGGAGTTGACTTGAGGACGGGGGGCAAGGAGGTAGCACCAAGAACGGGCGGGTGGCAGCGTGTAAGTCAGCACGGTGATTTCGGATCCGAGATAACTCGTATCTCCCCGTCATGTCTTCCATCTCGCCACAGGCATGCATCTCCCCATCTCCTCACTGCCCACTAACAGCTGACAGAGATGCACCTCGACCCAGCCGGCCTCAAGCTAGCTCCCTACCGCGGCGGGGTAGCGCTCGTCGGCCCGTCCCTCGACGCGGCATTCGAGCACTTCAACTGCGCCACACTGCCAAACCATCCCCTCCATATCACCCTCCTGACCGCGGCGGAGCTCAAGGCTGTCTCCGCTTCCCCCTCCCCCTCCGCCACTGCCTCGTCCCAGGACATCCCCCTGACGCACATCTTCGTCCTCGGCCCCGCCTCGTCCAAGTCCGTCGCCTGGCTCACCGTCCTCTGGAACCACGCCGACGCCTTCCGCGCCACCCTCGGCCTCGCGCGCAAGTCGTACCACATCACCCTCTCGAGCACGGACGACCACACCCTCGACAAGGGCGTGGACGCGTTCCTCGGGAGCGGGGGCGACGTGGCCGGCGAGCTCGCGCTCGACCACGCCATCGTCGCCTCAACGGCCTACAAGGCGCTCCTCGCCGAGCAGCTCGTCGCCCACCACCCCGCGAGTTATCGGGGGTACGCGCGCCTCGCGGAGGCGAACACGCCCCTCTCCGCAGCAGCCTACGCCCGCGCCGCGGCGCTGCACCCGCCCCTCCTCCCCGCGGCGGCGCGGGCGATCGCCCGCCTCCGAGAGACCACCCCCTACGGCGTGCTGTACGCGCCCCCGCCGGCGCACCTCGCCCCCCTCGCGCTCCCCTGGCCCACGGAGCTCGGCGACGCCCTCGCCCACCTCTTCTGGACGGCGGCGGTCCCGAAGCGCGCGCACGCCCTCGCCCCCGCCCCGCTCCCCCGCTTCTTCTCGTGGCTCTACCCCTCCCGGCTGGCGGGCATGTCCACCCCCCGCAATCCGGCGGACATTGACAACCTCGCCGCGGCGGGGGTAACCCACGTCCTCTCGCTGACGGCGGAGGAGCCGCTCCCCGCGCCGTGGTTCCCGCCGGCGGTGCAGCACCTCTTCGTCCCCGTGCCCAACTACCAGGCGCCGACGCTCGCCGAGATGGACGTGATCTACGCCCGCGTGGCGGCGGGCGGGCGGTGGGTCGTGCACTGCGGCGGCGGCGTCGGGCGCGCGGGCACAGTGCTGGCGTGCCTGGTGGCCATGCTCGGGAAGGGGGACGAGCCCGAGTCCGAGCGGCCGAAGATGGCCGCGTCGGCCGCGATCGCGCTGGTCCGCGCCGCGCGGCCGACCAGCCTGGAAACGAAGGAGCAGGAGGCGTTCGTCGCCGCGTGGGTCAGCCACCGCTGGCGCCGGGCCGAACAGCCCGTCGTCGAGCCCGTCACCAAGCTCATCAAAGAGGGCAGCATGGCGCGCGCGGTGGTCATGATCGGGCGCCCGGGGAGCGGGAAGAGCTGGCTCGCGGGCGCGCTGGCCCGGCGCACAAAGTGCGTGCTCGTGAGCGGGGACGACGACGGGCGCGCGGCGTGCGAGCGCGCCGCGTCGCAGGCCGCCGCGCTGCCCGACGACACGCTCTTCATCCTTGACCGGTGCAACCCGACCGCGGCGGAGCGGAGGGCGTGGCTGGCCCTCCTCCCCCCCGCCGTGGCCGTGTACTTTGACTACGACGCGTCGCTCTGCGCGGCGCGGATGAACGCGCGCATCGGGCATCCAATCCGCGCAGGGCGGGGCGGCAACGCGCTGGCGCAGATGGACCGCCTGATGCAGGCCCCGCGGATGGGCGAGGGGTGGGCGGGCATCCTGACGGTCTCGAGCTTGGCGGCCGCGCGCGAAGCGGCCCTCCTCCTCGGCGGGCGGCCGCCGCTCCTCAAGTTCCCGCGCACGCCGCACCTCCTCGACCTGGGCGCCGCGACGCCCGACGACCTCGTCGCGCACACGGACATCGCTGGCCCCGCGTGCGTCGAGGAGAAGCTCGATGGCGCGAACATGGGCCTCTCGCTGAGCTGGGAGGGGCGGGTCGTCGCGCAGAACCGCTCGCACTGGGTGTCGAGTGCGTCCGCGCCGCAGTTCAGGGCGCTGGACAGTTTTCTGGAGACGCACGACGAGGGCCTGCGGCGCATCCTCGGGCGCGACGCGCTCTTCCCCGAGCGCTACATCCTGTACGGGGAGTGGATGGCCGCGCGGCACAGCGTGCACTACGACGCGCTGCCCGCGCTGTTCGTCGCGTTTGACCTGTACGACCGCGCCGCGGGCACGTTTGTGTCGAGGGCGTTGCTGGAGCGCACGCTGCGCGGGTCGGGGATCGCGGTCGTGCCCCTCCTCCGCCGGCTCGCGGACGGCGAGCGCCTGGGCCGCGACGAAGTCCTGCGCATGCTGCAGGAGACGAGCAAGTACGGCGCGCAGCGGCGCGAGGGCGTGTACGTCCGCTTCGAGGGGGCCGGGGGCACGACGGGGCGCGGCAAGGTCGTGCGCGGGGACTTTATCGCGGGCGACGCGCACTGGGGCCGCGGGCCGCTGGTGCTCAACCGTGTGGCTAGACTAGATGTAGATAGCTAGAGTAGCGAGAGCGAGAGAGTTGGTGTCAGCGTGGTTAGTGCGTGACGGCACGCGAAAGTTTCTGGTCGCGCGACGAGCACAAGCCCAACTGTGCAACGGGTATACGGTCTATCCTACACGGTGTGCGCCATGTGCCGAGCGGCTCGGCACGTCCTCGTTCGTCTCGTCGTCGGTATCGGTCCTCCTCGGTCCTCCTCGGCTCGCCTAGCGCGCTCACGCCTTGCCGTTCCGGCGGAGCGCCGCGGCGATCTGCTGCGCCTCGCTCGTCTTGGGCGTGTGTGTCCCGTTGCCCGAGTACGACCCGGCGGGGGAGTACCGCGGCCGGCGAGGGGACGGGGCGGGCACCTCGGCGGCGCGCTCGGCCCTGAGCGCGGTCTTGTTGCGGCGGGTGCGGGGGCGGTTCCACCACCGCATAGCGGAGAGGAGGGGCTGGCCCGTGGCGACGAGGAAGAGGCCGACCAGGACGAAGGGCGCGACACCGAACGCGCAGACCGCAAAGGCCGCGCTCATGATGAAGCGGAGCGGGAGGGACGGCTGGGGGTTCTTGATCTTGGCGAGGGCGGACATGGTGGGGGTCGCGTGCTCGAGGGGTTGAGAGTGAGGGTGAGAGCGAGAGGAGGAACAGCAAGTCGGATGGCAGAGGTAGAGTTGGACACGCCAGATGTCGCGCATGGACCTCTACTCGACTGGACGCGTGCCTGTGGGGTGGACCGTCGTACGGTGAAAGAAAATGGAGCCTGTGTACGGTGGGGTTTCCACGCGACCTCGTTTCGCCCTCCCGCCCTGGATCCCCTCGACACCGGCGGCCACCTTCTGCTTCCGCCATCACAGCCATCCAGCTGCCAGCCAGCTGGCCTCCTTGCTTTGCGTTGTGGGTGGGCCATCGAGGCAATCGCTCGCGACAGCTGCCCGCCTAAAGGAGCTGGCCACGGGGGATCGTTGGGTCGGGACCGAGGTAGGGGGCGAGGCAGGCGGCTCGGCGGAGGACCCGCGGCAGACCGCCAAGCTAGTCGCCTGCTCTCTGCGTGCGCCGGCGCCCGGACCCGGATGCGAGGAGCGGAACGAACGGTGGAGACGGCATGTATGCAGGTGATGAGTACAAGAGCAAGAGGAGGGGTGCGAGACTGCAAGTCGGGTGTAATGTCTCGCTCGGGGACAGGCCTACGTCGCCACCCGTCTCGGCCGTCAGTGACGCTCGCGGATCTGCACGAGCTCACATGCTCATGTGCATGATATCACCGCGCACGGTGTGATCTGCGGTGTGGCTGCAGGCATGCTTCTGTGCCACACCCAAATGCTTGGCCCACCCCGTGGCCCACCAGCCAAGCTTGGGCTGTGGGTGCAGCCCGCGATACCACTAACCACACTATCCCAAATTACACTTCTGCTTACACCGTCCCCGTCCCCGTCCCCGCCTCGCCGACCAACCGCCATGCCCCTTTCGCCTCGGCGATACTCCCCGCGCCGCTGCCCACCAGGTTCGGAGGATATAGGCCCTACACCCCACTTTCGCTTCTGACATGTAGCGTACATATTACTCTAGCCTAGCGGTCGACGTCCATCCCCTTCTCCTCGTCCTCTGTCGCGCTCGCCTCGCGCTCCCGCTTCGCCTCGGTGACGACCGTCCGCGCGGCCTTGGCGGCGGGCTCCTCCTCCTGGCTCCCGGCGCGCGGGTAGAACAGCGCCTCGGGGTCGCGCGGGAACACCTGCGTGATCACCCCGGGCGGCGGCCACACTTCGGGCGCGGCGCGCGAGAACGCCGGCCAGCCCCGCCCGTGCCCGCTCGGCGGCCGCTTGTCCGCGTACGGCTGCGCCGGCGTGCTGCTCGTCCACGCCGGCGCGACGCGCATCGGGCGCGCGCGCCCAACGACCGCCGCGCCGGCGTGGTACCGCGGGTCGGCGAAGCCGCCAAACTTGTCAATGTGCCGGCGGACGGTGCGCGCCGCGAGCGACGGGTTGGCGGCGCCGCGCGGCCCGTGCTCGCGGTGGTCGCCGAGGGCCAGGCGCGCCAGCGGGCCCGACAGGGGCCCAGGGTTGGGGCCGGGGGCGTCGTGCCGCGGCGGCGTGGACGCCGAGCTGCTCCCCGCGCTGTCCGAGGGCGGGGGCGCGTCGCGCGCGCTGCTCGTCGGGAAGCCCGTCGGCGAGCCGGGACGCGAGCGCCGGTGGCTCAGCGGTAGGCTGTGGCTGTGCACCTGCTGCGTGGGCTTGAGGGGCTGGGGGTGCACGAGGCCGTTGGTGGGTGCGGCGTTGACGAGCGACGCGGGGAGGGGGCAGCCGACGCCGTCGCGCACCTCGCCGCGGAAGCCCGTGGGCGTCGTGGGCCGGGAGCGCTTGCGCACGTCCCACGGCTCGCGCTCGGCGACGAACAGCGGCTCGGGCCACCCGGCCAGCGCGACCATGTAGGGCGTGTGGCCGTGCCCGAGCGAGCCGGTGTGGCTGTGGCCGTGGCTGTGCGTGGGGTGGGGGTGGGCCGCGCCGTGGCTGAGGGTGCGCGCCATCGTCGAGCCGAGGCTCGTGCCGGGCGAGGAGCCTGCGCTGGGCGGGGTGCTGGCGAATGTCGAGGCCGAGCTGCTTAGCGGCGGGACGGAATGGGGGGCGCCGGGGATGGGAACGGGGGCGGGGCGCAGCGGCGCGGGCTGCGAGTGCAGCGCCGTGCGGCGCGGCGAGGTAATGGGTGGCATGTGGGGGCCGGCGGGGCGCCGGGCGGGGGAGGGTCAGAAACCGGTGGCGGACGGCGGGGGCGAGCACCGGCGCTCGCGCTCGACTAGATGCAGGTTTTTGGCGGCGCGCCCGAGCGTTCGGGCGGCGGGAGGCGAGTAGTGAGGTGAGGATATCTCGACTCGAGGCGAGGCGTCGGTCGAAGGGGGTGTGGGGGGTGGTGGTTGGTGGTTGGTGGTTGATGGTCGGTGATGGCGAGGAGACGGGGAGTGGTAGAGTGAGAGAGAGGTGGGCTATTGGGATGAGGAGTGTTGTGGGTGCGGGAGGGAGTGGAATGAGGCACAAGTGGTGGATGTTGTAGACGAGGATTGTGGAGAGAGGAGCGGTAGTTGAGTGGTGTGTTTGGAAATACCTCTGTACTTGCAAGAGACTGCCTTTGGGGGTGGCTGGACAGGGCTGGGCCGAGCTGGGCGGCTGCTAGAGTGACGAGTGGTGTGTGGTGGTGTGTGGTGGTGTGTGGTGGTGTGTGGTGCAGTGTGGTTGTCGGTTCTGATTGTTGCCGGGTGCAAGGTTGGATGGTTGTATTTGCCTTGCGGGTGCGAGGATGTGAGACCCGGCCCGGGGGACGAGGCCAGAGGGGGGAATGTGGGGTGCGCTGGTGGGTCCGAGCGGAACTCGATAAACTGGGGTAAGGTAATGTCGTTGGTATCCGACACTGGATCCAGTAGTGGACGACAAAGAGGAGAGAAAGAAAGAGCGCAAGAAGCGGCGAGGTGGAGCGGAGACGAGGCTTATCATGTCATGCGCAGGCTAGTTGAGCGCGGCTGTCGAGCTGCAGGAGCGTCGACCGGTCGACTAGTCACCCGGCGCAATGTTGGATGGAAGGATGCCGGCCTGCACTCTTCGGCCACCACCATACCCGCCCCTCTGTCCATGCGGCAGTGCGGCCCGGCAACCTCGCAAGCCCAGCTGGCCAGCCTTGCACCCATGCATCTTCCCACCGTGCTGGCATGCATGCGTCGCTGCAGCTGTACAACACGCCCAGCGTGCGGAACAGCCCCGGCAGGGCGGACCTCGCAATCCTCCGCTCAGTAGCGTGCCCTGCCCGATCTCGCCTCTGATTGCGCGCCGTTTCCGCCGAACCCGACTGGCCACCACGTCAACACCAACACTCGGGTATCATCGACCGGCATTCAACGTCATTGCCCTCCCCACCGACACATGACCGCTGCTTGGTACACGCCTCCCATGATGCGTCTCTGCGTACCCGGCCTGCCCGTCCGCATCTGTTCCTCTGCAAAGGAGAAGCATGGAAATGTGCGGAGGTCGAGCCGATGCGAACCTGGGCCCCGCGTCGGACCCGTTTTCGAATTCGGACAGCGACTCGAGCCGATGCCGCAGCCGCCGGCTATGCGCTCCCCCCCCCCCCCCCTGCCACCTCACCCTACCCCACCCGGCTACTTTGAGCTGTGCATGCGGACCATCTCTCCAGTTCTCAGGCAACACGGCGCGACCGCGCGGCGGCTGTGCGCTCGCGCCGGATCCCCGCGATCACGCTCAGCAGGAGGGCGAGCACGCA
>JAMALN010000395.1:0-33130 GCA_023630115.1 Cutaneotrichosporon sp. PK4640 | reverse complement strand
CAATGCAAGGAGGGACGAGGAGCGTAGTGGAGGAGGAGCGTGGCAGCCCCTGTGTGGTGTGGGTATGGGTGGTCTGGTCCTGCATAGCCTGGCTGGGGAGCAAGGGCGGGTGAGGGGTGCTGTCCCGCGTCGCACAAGCGAATCCAATGTCCCAGACTTTTTTGGGCGAGTGCCCCGCCTCGACACCTGGAATCACCGGGCGGCTGCAGCTCCCTAGGCACGCCTCAACCCCTCTCTCTCCACCTCTCCGCCATGGGGGGATGCGGGGTCGGGGCGGCAACAGGTAACAGGCTTGGCACGGTACTCACATCCGGCCGAGGCGACCTCCAGTGGGAGAACGCATCCTTAATGGGCACCGGAGCCATCGGTGCTGGTGATGTCTCGGTGTGCTTGTGAGGCAAGGTGACAGAGACAAGCTATGCGGGCGATCGGGAGATACGGGCGGAAGCTGAGTAAGGCTGGGTGTCAGCCCGGGTATTCAGGTGGCCAGGTGGCCAGGACGTGGATTGGGGTCGGGGCGGGACTGGGGGAGGGGGGCGACGATGGGGAAGGTGGCGGGGGGGTAGGGAAAGTTGGGTGTGGGGCTCACCTTGAAGGACAGCGAGAGCGAGGACAGTTGTGATGAGGAAGAAGGAAGAAGAAGAGTACGGTTGCAAGGGACTAGATGCTAGAGCGAGTCGGGCAACATGGATCATTTACTGTGTGGTGGTGTGGCGACCTCCTTTCGGCTCTTTGGGCCTTTACAAACCGGAAATTGCACGCGCATCCTCAGACTAGCTCTGCTGTTGCTCTCTCCGGATACCATTCCAAGGCACCTTGCACCTGGCAGCCTCCCATTCTCCATCCTACCCCCACCATGCCCAGTGGCGTCCTGCTGCCCAGGCGAGCTGTTTTGGTAACTGGGGCCACCGAGCTGACGTGCTGTGCGCGCGACATGGCTGAATCCAGGTGGTTGGATGCCTGTAACCTGCAGACTGTTGGCCTGTTGGCTTGCCTACCTTGCCTCCGAAGGGGGGGGGGTTGCCACCGTTGATCCAACTTTCTTTGCGCCCAACAACGGGCGCAGTTGGGCGCAGTTCGGGGACAACAGGGTAAGACAAGGGTAAGCAGGGTTGACCTTGCTTCCTGCGTGCCTGCCCTGAACGTGGTGTCTCAGCATCGCTCAAGGCGACCCTCCATGTGACCCTCTACATCTGACCCTGACGCAGCCCAGCACACACCAGTCACCCTGAGACCCCTGTACCTGGTCTGCAGTCTTCGTCCCCCCCCCTATACTCACTACTCTCTTGCTCATCCTGATCCGCGGTTGCCCGCTGGTTGCCGCCTTTCAACCATGCCGGCGACCAAACCTCTGCATTCAACTCACCCCAGGCCGCGCTGGCTTGGAAGACTTCTATGACGGGAGGACATGCCAATGACGCCGGGGCGCGTGTGTTGTGTATGTACAGTAGGCCATCATACGTCTTACCGAGTTCCCCGATTCGGGCGTGATGATTCAACGGCACACAGCCCTCAGCCACCGGTGGTCTCCGTCATTGACACTCGACTCGTGCAGATCGCAGATCCCCCGCGCCCAACTTTGCTAGCATCTTATCAGATTACTGCCTCATCAAGCTCAAAGAATTCAGTGTTCTCCATTCATGCTCTCCGAGTCGACAGTCCGCTCGGCATGCGTGATGGCGACCACGGTCATCTCCGTGCAAAAGTCGAGTCGGTGTTCGGTCGTCTGCATGCCGTGACAAGCGCGGGCCCCCCTGCACACATCCCCCCCACACGCCGCGTCCCAGATGGGCAGCTTCTTGCTCGCCCATTCTGTCCGGCCCGGTGCAGCCCTGCAATCCTGTGAACTGCAGGAACTGCAGGAACTGCAAGCCGTCATGCCACAGACATTCAGTCCAGTGACGCGCCGAAATTGTCCCGCATGACACAGCGCTTGGCATGCCCATATCGCCAGACCCTTCAGCATGGGAACCGCCCGTGCACACTGTCTGGTTGGACAGGAGAGAAGGGCAGAAAGTTGGCCAGTTCGAAATTTCAAGCGAACGCAAATCACGGACAAACCGCGCCAGGTCTACCCACCCTCCCTGGTCCTTGTCGCATCAGGGTCACGTTGCCCAGCTGCGGCAACGTTGGCGGGGACGCACGCACAGGGCGGCTTTGGGCCTGGGACAATACATGGGGTCGAATGCACACTGAGCCCTCCGGGGGCGGGAGGATAACCCCAAGCACGTGTCAGGCTCCTGTGGGGGGACAAGGGCGGGGTAGCCGACGAGCCGAGCGGGGTGGTCGCTGTGGAGTAGTGCCGATGGAGATGCACATGACGGGTGCCGAGAGGGACGCCGGAGCCGTGTGCTGTGCGACTTGGGGCGTGCGGCGTAGGTGTGGAGCTAGCCCAGGCCTCTCCGCCCCTCGTACCTCGCACTCCGCGTTCCTGCCGAGCGGGGCGGTGCCGCTCAGCATCACCTGCGGTACGGCAAAAGAGTATCTCACCACTGTGAGTCGAACACAGGACCTGCGGATGAAGATCTCCCGAAACGAGAGGCTGAGGTTGCAAATTACAGTCCGACGCTCTACCAACTGAGCTATGGTGAGGAATGGATGTTCTAACCTCGGAGTCCCGCGTTGATATTTCAGCTTACAAACGCATTCTCGGCCGAGTTGCGCTGCAACCGGGGACAACATTATGTGCGACGACATCATCGCGCATCACCCATCACGCTTCA
Organism: Cutaneotrichosporon sp. PK4640; assembly: GCA_023630115.1. NCBI lineage: Eukaryota > Fungi > Basidiomycota > Tremellomycetes > Trichosporonales > Trichosporonaceae > Cutaneotrichosporon > Cutaneotrichosporon sp. PK4640. The sequence goes on along the minus strand of JAMALN010000395.1, from coordinate 30,407 downwards.
CGTACGACCATCATGGACGGCACTCAACTCGAGCCCGTCCCCGTGGCGCCGGCGCCGGCGCCGCCCCGCAACCTCCGTTCCCCGCTGGACCGAGTCGCGCCATCACGCCGCGGCCCCCTCCTCCCCTCCTCGTTGAGCCCACGCCAGGCGCGTGCAAGCTACTGGACCCTCCTGTGGTTCCCGCTCGTCATCTTTGCGTGCGTTCTCTTCTCCGAGTACGCGTGGCCTGTCCTCGAGTTCCCTGCGCCTCCCGACGCGTCCCCGTCTCCGTCCCCGGCGCGGTCCGGCGCCAACGTGCCCGACGTCCCGCCCCTCGACCCTGTGCTCTGGAAGCGCTGCGTCGACCTTCTACCCCCTCCCAAGGGGCTATACGCTGGGCGCCTGGACCGACTCGTGTCCGAGCTCGACCACGCTCACCCGGCCGTGTGGGTCGCCGAGCCCGGCCCGAGCGTCGAGTACTTCCTCGGCGCGTTCGGCGAGGGTTCGTGGTCCCAGAGCGAGCGGCCGTTCCTCGTTGCCGTCGCGTCTACCGACGACAAGCCCGAGGTGGTCATTCTCACTCCCAAGTTTGAGGAGGCGCGCGCGCGCCAGCGCGAGATCCCCGCCGAGGTGAGGGTACGCTGGCTAGCCTGGGCCGAGAGCGAGTCGCCATACACTGTGCTCATGCACGACGTGGGGCGCGACCGCGCGCTGGTCCTCGACGGCGCGGTGCGCACCTTTATTGCCGACGGCCTCCGCGCCACTGGCCACTCAAAGGACGCCGACACGACCAAGGTCCTCGCCGGGGTACGCGCCCTTCGCGAGCGCAAGGAGGAGCGGGAGATCGAGCTCATGCGCTGCGCTAACGCGTTCACCCTCCACGCGATCCGCAGAACCCGTGCGCAAATGTACATGGGAATCAGCGAGAGCGCGACCCGCACAATCCTCTACGACGAGATGAAGTTCCTCGCGCTGTCCGACTACGGCGCGTTGGTACTCTTTGGCCGTAAGCCACCCTCCTAGAACGTCGCTGATGGCAGAAAACGCGGCGCTCCCACATGGGAGCGGGACAGACCGTTTCCTCCAGAAGGACGAGTTTGTGCTCATCGATGCGGGGGGCAAGTGGGGCGGCTACGTGAGCGACATTACGCGCACCTTTGCCCTCCCCGACTCGGAAATCAGCGACGAGCACCTCGAGGTGTGGGAGATTGTGCGGCGCGCTCAGCTCGCCCCCGCCAGCTTGCTGCGGCTGCTGGAGAGAGCCGACCGGCCTCAGTACGCGTGGCTGGACGACCGGGCACGCGAGACGGTCAAGAAGGGCATGGCAGCGCACGGCGTCCCGCCCGGCCGCGACCCGGACTACACGACGTTTACGCACCGCCTCGGACATGGGATCGGGCTCGAGGGCCACGAGAGCCCGTACGCTGTGCAGGGCAGCCTTGGCGACCGCCTCATCCTCCCCGGCCACACGCTTACGTTCGAGCCCGGCGTGTACATACCCAAGGGGAGTGATGTCGGGGACAAGGCGGTGCGCGGGCTCGGTGTACGCCTCGAGGATGTTGTCGTGATTCGTGAGGACAAGGAGGGGCGGATGCGCGCCGAGTGGCTCACGGGCCCAGTCGACAAGTGGGGTGATGTGTAGTGATCTTGAAGGAGATGTACAGATACTATCTTGTGAGGAGGCCCTGGTGAGCGGCATGATGTTGTGGCATCAGTCCCCATGCAACTTACACACTCGCGACTGTCACGGCGGGCTGAGTTGGCAGGAGGCGCGTCTCGGTGATGGGATCTATCCTACTCCGCCACAGCAACCCTGCAGCCTTGCGCATAACAGCCATGTCGGAGATGCCACTATAGATGTGCCTATCATCGAGGGGGACAGGGCCACACGACAGGGACCCCACACTCGCACCTCCTCGCCCCCTTCCCCCTACCAGCCAGAAAAAGCGTTCCGAGCTCGCGATGAGCTGCGGTCAAGCGCTGTACACTAGGAGGGAGTCGAACCCCCGCCGCACGCATGGCAAGCGCGCATGATACCGTTTCACCACTAGTGTGGAAGACGCTTGTTGATGGAATGGCGCGAGGCCGGTGAGGAGGGGCCGGAATGTTACAGAAACTGATCGGTTTTGGCCCTAAACCTCCCCACGATTCAAGTCGTCGTTGGCTTCATCATCTGTCCTTGTCCGTGCCCGGCTCACCCAGAGCGTAGCACTCTGCGGCTCTAAAGATGCATACCTGCGGGTCTCCGTGAAGCCGCGCATGCAAACAGCAGAAAAGGAATTGCGTGGATGAAGCATGGCCTACTTTAACTGCGGAGCGGAGGACATTGCTAAGGCACCGGGTACGAGACCGAGTTTCCGGGTCCCGTCTCAGAGCTCGCAATGAATGAACGACGCGACCTCGCTGCCAACGTCGGAGGGCAGGTATACACCGTCCGCGTCGAGGACCTAACCCGCTTCTGGGTGCCCGAGGGGGGCGATGACGAGGTGGTCTCCTCCGCTGTTTTGCCCGGTCTCCGCGCGGCAGCGCTATGTGAGCCCTCCCTGGTGGCAATTACCGACGACGGAAGTGTTTGGATCGCGAAGTTCAGCCTGTGGGAGGGGACTGTCAATGGGCCCGTCCACACGACGAACGCGACCGCGTATCGCGAGTGGAAGGAGGTGAGTCTCGCATGGGCGCGCTGACACCAAGCTTCCAAGCCTCAAGTGTCCGGGGGCGACCTTCATCGCCATGGCGCCGGACGAGGGCGTCGTGGTCATGGCGGGGGGCTGCAGTGTGCGCGCGGCGTCTCTGCGCACCGAGCAAGCGCTCCCGGAAGCTCCTGTCTACGACTTCAGTTTCCCAGGGCGCATGATCGAGATCATGTTTGACAGCTGGGCGCAGCTCCTTGCCGCCAATGTCGGCGGGCGAATGTACAGGCTGTGCCTGTCCGGCCTCAACCGCTTTGACAACGATGACAAGCGCTCTCTGCTGGTGGTGGAAGCCGTAGACTTCCGGGGGAAGGAGGTGGCGTTCGCTTGGACTTTTGCGAGCATGCAATCACAACCTTGGGCATCCCGCGGATGCCAGAAGAGCAAGAAGCCCAGGCAACCCTTGACGAGACCAGCCCGCCGAATCCCCGCCTGTCCTCGTCGCCACCTACGTCGGGTGCTGCGCCGCCCATGTACGATCAGTAGCCTTTAGTCTGCACCGTGAAGACATTGATGCATGTGGTTTGTTTCCGCTGGCCCATGATTTTGCTGTTTACTTCTTCGGCGTCCAGTTCTCGAGCGCCTTCTCGGCCTGCGCCATGAGGTCCGCGATGACCGTGTCCGCGCCCGGCAGGCCGGCGAGGGGCTCGGCGGCTGCTGTCAGCTCCCGCAGCGGTTTCAAGCTCACCGGCGCGCATCTTCTCGAGCGCGGCCTGCTTCGCGTCGGACGCCTTGTCCCCCGCGGCGTTAACAACCTCTGCCGTCTTGGCCTCCAGCTCGGCGATGACAGAGTCGGCGCCGGGCAGGCCAGCAAGAGGCTCCGCAGCTGCATTCAGCTGACGTCCCCTCGCGTCTTCACCTCTCCCGTGCTCCACCTCCACGCCAACTCACCGCTGCGGAGCTTCTCGAGCGTCGCCTCCTTGGTGTCCTGCGCCTGCCCGGTCGCCGACGCGACCTTGGCCTTGGCCGCCGCGACCGCATCCTCGGCCTTGCCGCGCGCCTGCGCCGCCGCGTCCTGGACCTTGCCCGCGGCGTCGGAGGCCTTGGCCTTGGCGGCGTCGACGGCCTCGGACACCTTGCCCTTGAGCTCCTCGGCCTTGCCCGCAGCCGCAGCCTTGGCCTCCTCGGCCTTGCCCTTGAGCTCCTCGGCCTTGGCAGCTGCGGCCTCCTTGGCCTCATCCACCTTCTCACCGGCGTCCTCGACGGCGTCCTCCACCGCCTCCTCGACAGCCTCCTTGGCCTCCCCGTAGCCGTGCACGTGCTTGCCGCGCAGGTCGAGCGCGGTCGTCGCGGCGGCAACGAGGGCCGCGGTGGCCGCACCGAGCAGTAGCAGCGTCTTGCCGTGCTGCGGGCCCTGGGGCTGCGGGGGCGGGCGCGCCTGCACAGAGTTGAAGCGGGCGCGCGCGATGCGCGGAGCCTGGGACAGCGGGCGGAGGGCGCGGGCGGTGAACATCTCGAGAGTGGTGAAGTGAGCAAAGACAAAGAGAGAAGCCGAGGGACGGATGCGTGCGACGCTCACCGAGGCGCCGAGGCGTTTGTGGGCACCATTGGCCGCAGACGAGCAGGAACAATGACGACACGGTTGTGGGGTCCCAGTCTGGCCAATCCCGACCGCAGGATAATGAGCGCCTTAGCCGACGTCGGCCGAGCTGCAACCCACCCCTCGCGCTTTCATTAGCACTCTTGGTGCTTTACATACCGCGAAGGGAGAGTCGACGCGTAGATGAGGTCGACATGCTGCACGGAGATAACGCTCGATCGCCTCGGCGATCGGTGAACATCCAAGGTGGGCACGGGCGCAACGTTCGTGCGATCTCCGTTACCACGCCTCGGCCAGCCAGGCCGCAATTGAGTGTCAATGGCGGTGCGACGTGCCTAAGTCTGACCACAAACAGCCTCACCCTCCAACCTACACAGCTCACTTCCAACCGCCAGCTCTGCATTGCTCTCATCCTCTTGATGCCAGCTATCCTCAACCTCCCGACCGAGGTCTGGATTCCCATTATCGCCGATCTCCCCGTTTCAGCGCTCCGCGCGCTCTCTCGCACCTGCCGGCCCCTGCGGTCTCTAGTGAGCATCTCGCTGGCAACGCTGACCCAGATCCGCGCGTTCTGGCTACAGCGCGTACATGCCCTCGCACCCAACCACCTATGGGCTGCGACCACGCCCGGCCGCGCTGGGGCTGTGCTCGCATGCCGCCTGATGACCGAGGAGCGGGGCGTCCTCGTCGCCCACGCCCCAGGACCGTACGTCGAGGTCGCTGGCGGTATCTGCCGTGATGCCGACGGCGAGGTGTGGGCCACCGGCGAGAAGCCCCACCTCTCCGAGGCTCTGCCGTGGGCCACCGACCAGGGCGAGAAGCCGCTCATCTTCGAGGGGCCGCCCCGCCGCCTGGGAAGCCCATTCCCTATTACGGCCCTTGTGGCGAAACACAACGCGGTGCTCGCTCGTGACGAACGAGGGGCAATGTGGGATATCAACGGATGGATGCGGATACCCCCACCCCAGCTCGAAGGTTCTTCCCGCCGCTATACGCCAGCCGGGAGCCGATGCGGGCTGTCGCATTCGACTGTGCGGAAGAGTTAGTTTTGGGGCCGCCGCATCCGCACCCAACCGTCTCAATTGGCCACGTCGCACTTCTCAACTGCTACGGTGCAATCTACACATGGCCCACGAGGATAGACCGTTCCAACGCCCCACTCCACCCCGTGGGCGCCAATCGCGGGTACGCCTCGGTCTGCGTCCCAGATACCTCCATCTTGCCTCCCCTCGAAGGTGTGCGCACGATTTGTACGCATGAGTGCTCCGTTTTGGCCCTCACATCCCGTGGGGTGTGGGCCATGAGCGGTGCTGGGCGGGTCTCTGCCCACTGCCTCACGTGGGACTTTGTGAGTGATCCCTCAACCCAGCTAACAACAGCTGTTCGAAGCGGACGCCACGCGCCTCTTCGCGCCGATGGAAGTCCGGCGAGCATGGCGCACCTGTTATACTGACACGGTCATCGCGTTCACGTCTGTGCGCGATGACCCCACATCGAAGGCGACAAAAGTCTACATCCTCCCAACCTCCGCCTTCCAATCTGGACACTTCATCCCGCAAATCATCGAGATTCCCGACGGGGTCGTGACCGTCGTCGCTCTCGAGGGGCGCTACGCTGCCCTCACGGCCACGGGAGACGTGTGGCAGTGGGAGAGGGGACATGACCACGCCAAAATGCCCAGACCCCGCAGACAGGTTTGGAAGATTGAGCGGTCGCTCTGGATACCAGGACACCGCCCGCTCATCGTCGACATCACACCCGGCCTTGACGGGGGGCGGATACTCGCGCTGGTGGCGCTCCTTCCGGAGTCTGGGGACGACGCAGCGGACCTGGAAGGTCGAGCCGCCGTTGGGCGCATTGGGCCACCCGCTCGTCATGGATGCTCGTCGTGGATATTGTCCCGGACGACAGGACGGGGCAGTTCCTCGCTTTCTCGCCAATTTTGCCCTTCTCACGGACGGCGAGGAGGACGTGTCCCCGCCCTTGGCCTGGAAGCACAAGGTATGGGAGCGTTTGAAGACTCTGTAGGCTCTGCATGTAGATCAAGGTTGGGAATGGATCGTCGGAGTGACTGCGGCAGCAGCGGGACTGCGGACTGCGGCGGCGATGAGGTGCCTGGCGCACCTTGTACGACTGGGATCAGCGTGCGCGCAGCTGTACGGTCACTGCGCAATGCACAGGATGTATGCTGCGAGAGAGTGTGTGACGCAGCGAACTCGAGCGGGAGCCACCTCTGCTTGATACAAGTAGGTACACACTGCCCTGGGCCCTCGGGAGTACCACATCACCCACATTGTAAACATGGCAGCAGTTCTCCACCTCCCTCCCGAACTCTGGACGATCATCCTCAGAGACGCCCCCGTTGCGACTCTCCGAGCGCTTTTAGGTACATGCCAGCGCCTGCGAGACATTGTAAGTATCGCCGGGGATGTCACTCACTCAGGTAATGGAGCTCCTCGTCCACCGGATGCGGGACATTGCCCCGAGCCTCGCGTGGGCGGCCACCACCCCAGAGAGGGCAGCCGCCCTGCTTATGTGCCGTCTGTGCTGGAACCCTTGGAAGCCCTTGAGAAGGTTGCACGGGGTGGAGCGCTGGGTGAGCCTTTTGCTCTGGGGCTCCGAGCGCCACCGGCCGAAGCTGGAGCGCACCCTCGTCTGTGAAGTGCGTCGGCCATTCTTCGAGGTCGCCTCGACCGGCAGGATTCGTGACGTGGACGACGGGGAGTGGTGGCTGGACTGGGTACGCCAGCACTTACGGGACCCCGCAGGTCCACTCGTCAAAGTGGTAAAGCCAAAGGTGAGGTTCATCCTCGACGCACAGGGCCTACTGTGGGAAGAGCTTGACGACATCGCCCTCAAGTCTTCCTCCACTCCCTACGCTGGGTTGGTGGCAGGCAAGTCTCCATCCCTGGAACGTCTCGGCACCATCGCTGTGTTCTGTCAACTTAAGAGACGCAATAGTCTCTTCGTCCTGCGTGGGGAGCCCGACATCGATTATCTCATCGACAACGACGACACGTGGAGCATGGGAGACAACTTGATTGGCACTCATGTCCTGCCGACACTCGAGGGCTTGCGTTCACTTTGCATCTCGCACGCGCAAGACAGCGATGTGTTCGCTACTACACCTCGCGGAGTCTGGATGTACTCGCTGAAATCTGAAACATCCGCATGGGAGTTGGTGAGCTTCCCTCCTTGGGTCCTCCGATGTCCACTGGCAAGCTGACCTCAGCTGCTGGAAGCATCGGTGACTCGCCTGTACACACTGTCCGACGCGTTAATCGCATTCACATCTGTTCGCGATCTCCCCACGGCCACGACCAGCCCCACGACGAAGGTGTACATCCTCCCCTCGGCCTCCCTCCACACGACACTGGTCATCGATATCCCCGCCCCTATCGTCACCATAGCCGCCGCCCGTACGCACTGCATCGCCCTTACGACCACCGGTGAGACTTGGGAGTGGCATCATCCGTCCAGGAGCGACGCGTCAGCTGCAAACGGCGGCATCAAGCCACCCGTTCCGCGACGCACCCGATGGAAGTTTGACAACTCCCTCCGCGGACCTGGCCAGCAGATCGTTGACATCGCCTCCGCTTCCATGGGCGACAACTTCGTCGCGATCGTTGCAGTCTTCCCAGCTGCAACCCAGAACTCTGCGGCTTTGCGCCTCTTTGCTGCCTATGTCCTCGGTTGGTTGTGGAAGTGGGTAACCCACCTCGGGATATATTAGTTGGTAGAGGGCGAGTACAAAGAGCCTAGAGAGTTATGGATTATCTGGTCGCGTAGAATGTGTGCCACAGGCTCATTTGGTATGTACACACTTGGAACACTGACCCGACCATTAGAATCCGACCTTGATAAATCCTTATGCTATTAGCTGGGCAACTAATAGTTGAACCATTGCGCACCTCCACCCAGTAGCCTTGCCATAGACTCCACATGTGCAGACCCAACTCTCTGATCCCTCGCAACGAGGAGCCTGGCAAGATTTGTCAGCTGCGAGCAGCTCCTGGGAGGTGACTTCTTGCATACAGACACACAGCAATCTCGGGTCTCTACGAGTGCTGCGGCGGCTGTGGTGGTGACACTGCGGCGCAGGGCGCAGTGCCGCAGTGCCTGAGGGTTGACATTTGCCTTCCCAACGGAGGCCGGTGGGCTGAGGTTCCGAGCACCCATCGGAAGTGGTTGCAGCTCCACAGCCACAATTTGGCGCAGCACGAAGCACAGGGAACATGATACATAAAGAGCCCGGCTTGCCTTTCTCCGTCTTCCACAACGCACCGATGGCGGGAATCCTCGGCCTTCCTCTCGAACTGTGGCTGGTCGTCCTAGACGGGGCGCTAGTGGCGACTTTGCGGGCGCTCTCAGGTGTCACTCGTCACCTGCGAGGCATGGTATGTCCCGACCAATGCAGCTGACACAGATCCAATGGCTCGTACTTGAACGAGTGCACGCAACCACTCCCGATCATGACTGGGCTGCCTCCACACCTGAGAGAGCCGCAGCACTGCTAGGGTGCCAGCCTCTCATGCTCACTCTCAAGCCAGCGAAGCGATGGCATCGCCGCATCATGAAGAACAAGCCTACGCGCCTGCGCACCTGGATCGTCGGCGAGAGCACGGTTGCCTGGGAAGTTAGCTCGCACGCCAAGCTGCAGGATGCCCGCGGCATTGGCACAAACCTCTTGGACGCACACTTTACTCTCCCTGGAACGACATCCCTCTGAAACACCTCTTGCCTTGGAGGTGGGAAGCGGGCCAATATACCGTCGATGACAGTGGCCGCGTATGGGAGGTTTGGAACAATAACCTTGTCCTCCCCGCAGATGCGGGGGCGGTTCCACCCCGGCCTCGCAGGCCCCCGCCCACAGAGCGGGTACGCGCCCTTGGCGTGGATGTCCGCGTATTGGGGGACACGGAGGTCCACAACCCTTGCTTCGTGATATGGTGTGGGAAGCTGGATAGGCCTCCCATCGACATCACTGGTGGCAGAGCCGAGACTGGTCCAGTTGCCAAGGCGAGAGCGAGAGCGAGAGCGAGCGAACGGCATAGATTCGCCGACTTCGGAGAGCTCCCGCCCCTCGACGATGTGCGGGCGCTTTGCGCTTGCAAAGGCATGTTTGCACTCACGTCGCGTGGCGTGTGGTTCTGCACTACTGCACGAGGCTCCGGTGTGCCATTCCAAGGGTTCCACGCATGGGAACTGGTGAGTTCACCCCACGCGCATAAGTTCATTGCAGCTCTTCGAAGCCTCCGTCACCCGTCTTCAAGTGCGAGATGGCCCCGTGCTCGCGTACACGTCGGTGCGTGACCATCCTGCGGCCGAATCCGACACTTCAACCAAGGTCTACATCCTCCCTCGAGCATAGGGAGAGGGGAGCCCATCCTCCACGTAATCGAGATTCCCGGCCCCATCGTCACGATCTTCACCTTCCAGGATTGCTGCGTCGCGCTCACACCATCAGGCGACCTCTATAAGTGGCACAACGTCTGGTTGTACGATAAGGGCTTCTGGCGGATGCTCTACCCGCCCCGGCGCCTGCAAGTCGACGTTCCGCGGTCATTGAACCTAGCGGACAAGTTGTTTGTCGACATCACACTGGCTATCTGGGGCGAGGATTGGAGGGGTTGCCTGGTTCACGTCGCGCTTCGTGCAAATGGCCCTCCACTCCAGGCACCAGGCACCTCTTGTGGAAGTCAAAATTCAACGGAAGACTGTCAACGTAAGACTGCTTCCGAGATGCACACCCACACCCCGATAGACCACCAGGTAGCTTAGAGGGCATGAAGGAACTGCAAACAGGTTGATCTTCCAGGAGTGGAGATCTGCAGTGGCATGCAGCGCAGTTTGCCGATCAGGGCCATGGGGCGGGGCTCCCAGGGTGCTCCGACTTCCCGGTCCTCTGCACCCTCAACTACACCCTTGGCACCCCAGCTCGCGCAGTTTCCAGGAACGCATCAAAGACCTCGGGAAGCGTACGGTATGCAGGCAAAAGAAGCCGCGTGACACATTGCGATCAGTCCACCCACTCTTCCATCATCACGTCAGCAACTCCATTGACGCCGCGTTCGTCCATAGACTCCTGCTCGCTGCCAAAAGATGTATTGTAGCCCCAGGAGGCTCAAAAGAGAATCCAAGGTCACGACGGGGGTCGAACCCGCGATCTCCTGATGCACGAAGCGCCTCGAAAGGAGAGAAATCGTAGTCAGACGCGATGCCATTTCGCCACGCGACCCTTGGTGATTGTCTCACCCCAGGAGAGAATATGACCTGCTTGGAGGTAGCTTGTGGTTCCTCATAGCCTCTAGAAGGGCCTCGACCCATGTAATAGATACCGTCTGCTGTGTGGGGCGACTTCGGTCTGGCTTAATTGCGTAGCATGTTGATACGGAAGCAGTTTCCGGACCTGAGCGCTCATTGATTCATAACCATATCGTACCAGTAGTGTCCTATAGATTGTCCGTGGCCAGGCGGGTCTGCAGCCCCACCCATGTGGCCCTGTTTAGTGCTGGTAGCGGTTCTCGCGCTTGATGGGCGCAACGGTCTCGCGCGTCACGGTGACGGTGACGGTGGAGGGCTGGCACGGGGTCGGGGTGGTGGGAGGGGGCGTAGTGGTGGGGGGAGGGCCGCCGCCACCGACGGTCCAGTATTGGTTGTTGTTGCCGGTGCTGCACTGCCAAGTCTGCACCGTGTTGTAAGGGGCGAGGCTGCCGTTCATGAGGTCGAGGCACTGGCCCCTGCCCTCGACGGCGATGCGGCCGTCGCCGGTGAGGTAGAACTGCTGGGCCGCGAGACCGCCGTAGCACTGCCAGATCTTCATCTTGATGCCGTTGCCAGGGCCTGTGGTCAGCCTGTGGCTAAGGGGGGACGTACTGGAGCCAGCATCGAGGCAGTAGTTGGTGCCCGAGAGCTTGACCTTGGTGGAGCCCGGCGAGATGTCCCACTCCTGGCCGGCGGCGCCGGTGCAGCCGTTGACGACGACGGCCTCACCGTTCGCCTGGTTGCCCACGACCTGCAGGCAGAAGCGGGTGTCGCCGCGGGGGTGGATCTTGGTGCCGAAGGCGGCCGTGGCGGCGAGGAGGGCGAAGAGAGGAGTCAGCATGGCGATGTGGTGATGTGGCGAGCGAGAGTCAAGAGAGCGAGTGAGAGTAATGGAGTTTAGCGCCGCCATGGTGCCACTTATATACCTGTGAGGGGTCGGGTCCGGCTAGTTGTTTGCGCTGTTCCGAATGAGCGAGACTGCATTGTTCTGGACCAGCCGACCATTACTGCTCCGGCCGCGGCTCGAAGCCGAAGCTAGCGATCACCGAGACCCTACCTCGAGCGGTGCGCCATAGCTTCGACCGCAATGAACTCCGCCGCGCGGTCCTCCCCTTCTTCGGTCCTCCAACGTCTCGAGGAGGCTCGGTGAGTCGTCAATCGCCGCAACCCTGTTAGAGACGGAACAAACTGATCCGGCGGTCACCAAGTTCAAACTCTAACTGAGTTAGAGTTTGGCCAGACTCCAACTGAGTTAGAGTTTGGCACCCGGTCAGTTTTTCGTAGGATTAGATCCCGCCTGCACAGGCCTCTGACGCGCCTGCTCTTATAGCAGCGCCCACAGCTTGTAGCTTTCTTCCTTGCTCATGTCATAACTTCGTCTTGGTATCGCCACCACAGCTTAACAGCCCAAGTCCACCGTGGGACGTCTTTCCCCACGGCACGATCTATCGACATGGCAGACAAGAGCCCCATCCTCCTGACGGGGCCCGACAACTTCGCTCGCTGGCTATCAAGCCTTGAGGACAAGATCGAGCGCGAGGACCTTGAGAGCCACCTCCTCAGCACTGAGGCGGAACTCAAGACCGCTCTCAAGAAGAAGTACCCCGTGAGCACAGAGTCTACTGCATCCGAGCAGTTCAAGCAGACTGAGCTCCTCGACAAGGTCTCTGCCAATCACCGCAAGACCCGTGTCCTTGTCCGTGAGTCTCTCTCCCAGGAGATTCTCAATGGCCTCACCACGGACCTCAAGAAGGGCGAGCCCATGGACCTCCTCAAGGCCCTCAAGGTTCGCTACGGCATCGTCTCACGCGCACGTCAAGCCGAGCTCTGGGCCAAGGCCTGGAGCACCCACGCCCCCGAAGGAGAGGACCCGACTCCAGTCCTCAACGACTTGCGCGCACTGTTCGACTCCATGATCGACCAGGTCAAGACCGAGTCCGGGCTCGACCTCCCCAGGTTCCTGGAGCAACTCCGCGGCTTCGTCCTCCTCCGTGCCCTTCCCCCGTCCTTCGACCACACCGCCAATGCCTTCTACGCCGCCAACGACCTTGATGCCCAGTCCATCATCACCACCATTGAGTCAACGTGGCGTCGCAAGATGCAGCGTGAGGAGGACTTTGTCCAGCAGGCCCTTCTTGCCCACCAATCCAGGGCCTCAAAGCGTCCTGCTCGTCCTCTCGCACCCAACGGCAAGCCGTTCCGTGGGCCCGAGCGCACAAAGCAGTGCGTTCACTGCCTCCACTTCGGCCATACTCGGCCCACATGTCACCAACTGCTCCGCGAGCAAGCCTCGGCCAACATAGCCGAGATCCCGAGCAGCCTCTCCAACACCCTCGGGGCGCCCTCCCTGGCGCCCAGCTCCCAATTGGCCACCCTCCACAACCACGCTTCCCTGACGGCCCGACTCTCGGCCGACGTCATCGTGGACACAGGGGCCACCAATACATTCATCCGCGACGGCAACCTCCTCACCAATCTCAAGCCTCTCGCCTCACCCATCCCTGTCGCAACAGGCAATGGGGGCTCGGTCACAGCTGTGGCCACAGGCGACCTCCAGATTGGCAAGCTCACGGTCCGCGACGTCTTCCATACGCCCAACATGTCCCACAACCTCCTCGCCACCCGCTTCGGCCCCAACTACCAGTGGACCTTTGACGAGCATGATGCCCTGCTCATCCACAAGCCCACCAAGCAAGCCATCCTCCACGCCAACCATCGCAATGGTCTCTATCACGTACGCCTCCCCACTGCTCTTGTTACAACTGTTGACTCTGTCCTCAGCTGGCATCGCAGGTTCGGGCACGTTGATCAAAAGACTATATGGCGTATGGGGAGGATGGGGAGGCTAGCGGGTACTTGGGATGCTGCTTTCAAGCGGGCAGAATGCACAGAGTGTTTGCAGGGCAAGGGCGCACGTCTTCCTTCACGACCCACAGACAAGAGAGCGCCGTCAAACTTCCACACCATCTACGTGGACCTCTGGGGTCCAGCAACCATGCCAACCCCCCAACGCCATCGCTACTTCCTCACCTGCTATGACGACTACTCGCATCACATTCGCACCTTCATGCTCCAGACCAAGGCAGCTGCTGCACAGGTCCTCAAGCAGTACATCTCCCAGGTCCAGCGGCAGCTCGGTGTCAAGCTCAAGCGTATCGTCTCTGACCGGGGAGGCGAGTTCATGGCCGGCACCCTTCAAGACTTCCTCACTTCCGAGGGCATCCTCCACACACCCACTCCAACTGGTACGCATGCCCAGAATGGAAAGCCAGAGCGTGCTCACCTCACACTCCTCAATGATGCCCGCACCCTCCTCCTCGCAGCAGGAGCCCCCTACTCTTGGTGGGGCTATGCTGTTGACTATGCGACGTACACCCGCAACCACTCCCTCCTTGCCAACCAGAAGCGTTCCCCAGAGGACATCTGGCAGGGTCGACGTGTCCGTGTCGACCACCTTCGCCCCTTTGGAGCTCGATGCCTCGTCCGCGTCCACAAGCAGACCAGCAAGCTCCACCCACGCTACGTGCAAGCCCGACTCATCGGGTACCAGCACGACACCTCCAACTATCGCGTCCTCCTCTCTGACAGCAACACCATCACCTTCTCCCGTGACGTCGTCTTCCCAGAGGCAGACTCTAACTCAATTAGAGTTTGCCCAATTCAACCCGACGGCAACTTTTCGCCCCCACCCCCAAACTCTAACTCAGTTAGAGTTTCCCCAGACTCTAACTCAGTTAGAGTTTCAGCCTCGATCACCCCACCAGCCACCTCCAGCATCCCTGCAGCGGCATCCGTGCATGGGGAGGCTCCCGACCCAGTGGGAGCTGATCCAGTGGGAGCTGCTTCAGTGGGAGCATCCCCAGCGGCAGTCGAGGCCCTCCTTCCCAACCCCCCTGAGGACGACAACATCGATGGCATTCCCTCTGCCGACGAGGAGCCTGCTCAGGTCCGTGGCTGGGCATATGAGCCCGACCCACGCTTCCAGCGTGACTCAGCCCCCAGCCCAGAGCCTGAGCGTGCACCAGATGCACCTCGGCGGTCCAACCGGGTGACGGCGGGCATGGCGCCAGAGCGCTATGCGTCTGTTGCCACAATCACAAGCGATGCCCTCGTCTGTCTGGCTGCTCGCACGCAGTCCCTCCCCACGACATACCGCCAAGCCCGTGACACCCCAGACTGGCCTATGTGGAAGCTTGCCATCCAGGCCGAGCTTGACAACATGGACAAGTACGGTGTCTGGCTTCCAGTCCCTCGCGCTTCCCTCCCCGCTGGCCATCGGCCGCTCCCTACCAAGTGGGTCTTCACGCGCAAGCTCAATGGCACCACAGGCGCTCCAGACAAGTACAAGGCACGCACAGTGGTGCGCGGGGACCGCCAGGTCCGTGGCAGGGACTATGGTGAGCTCTTTGCTGCTGTCGCCCACAAGGACTCCATCCGCGTGGTACTCTCACTCATCAACTACCTCGACCTAGAGTGCGACCAGGTCGACATCAAGGGCGCCTTCCTCAATGGCACCATTGACCGCGAGCTCTACGTTGAGCCTCCCGAGGGTAGCAACATCCCCGCCACCCACGTTCTCAAGCTGCGCAAATCACTCTACGGTCTCAAGCAGTCACCGCGCCTCTTCTCGCAGGCGCTCACTACCTTCCTCAAGTCTGAGGGTCTCCAACCCTCCACAGCCGACTCCTGCGTCTATGTACGTCGCAGGGACGGCCACTTCCTCCTCCTCGTGGTTCACGTGGATGACCAGATCATCGCGTGTAACTCTCGTGCTGTACTCGACACCTTCAAGGCTCGCCTCAATGCCCGCTTTGAGTGCTCGGACTCTGGCCCTGTTGGCTTCTTCCTCGGCTTCAACATCCATCGTGACCGGGAGCAGCGCAAGCTCTACATGAGCCAAGAGCACTATCTCGAGGCCCTCCTCGAGCGCTTCAACATGTCGACCAGCACCCCCTCCAAGACCCCGCTCCCGTCTGACTTCAAGCCCATTGCGGCCACGGACGAGGAGTTTGACCAAGCCCGCCACCTCGACTATCCCTCTCTCGCAGGCGGCATCCTCTACGCCGCCACTGTCTCTCGCCCAGACCTCGCCTTCGCCGCCTCGGTCCTTTGCCGCTACATGAGCAAGTGGAGCTATTCCCACTTCCGTGCGGCCAAGCACTGCCTTCGCTACATCCGTGGCACCTCTGACCTTTGCCTCGTCTTTGACGAAGCCGCAGCCAAGCGCATCGTGCTCGGGTATGCGGATGCCGACTGGGGAGGATGCCAGGAGACTCGGCGATCCACAACTGGCTACGTCTTCAAGACCTTCGGCGGCACAACAGGATGGAAGAGCAAGCGGCAATCCACCATGGCTCTCTCCACCACGCAAGCAGAAGTGCTTGCAGTCACAGACGCCACACGCCAGGCTGAGTGGCTTCGACAGTTCCTTGACGACCTCGGCATGCCTGTGGATGGTGCCATCCCCATCCTCAACGACAACCGCGGCGCCGTCCTCCTCTCGAATCACCCTCACGACCACGGCACCAGCAAGCACTTCGAGATCCGCACTGGCTACCTTCGGCAGGAGACGCAGAACAACCGCATCAAGATCGAGCACGTTGGGACGACCGACAACATCGCCGACGGCCTCACCAAGAGTGTGCCCACAGCTCGGCATCTCATGCTTTCTGAGAAGCTCGGCATGTCTTCTCGGTCCTCCCCCAGCTCGGCAGCAGTCCCCTCGAGCCCAGGTTCCAGCAGCATCAGTGGGAGAGACGGAACAAACTGATCCGGCGGTCACCAAGTTCAAACTCTAACTGAGTTAGAGTTTGGCCAGACTCTAACTGAGTTAGAGTTTGGCACCCGGTCAGTTTTTCGTAGGATTAGATCCCGCCTGCACAGGCCTCTGACGCGCCTGCTCTTATAGCAGCGCCCACAGCTTGTAGCTTTCTTCCTTGCTCATGTCATAACTTCGTCTGTTAGCGCCACTGCAGGATCAAGCTCCGTGGTCGGCGCGTCATGGCCCGCGTCAGCGCGTTCAGTATAGACCCATTGCAGGGCCCAGAATCCGACGGAGGTCGTCGGCGCGGCTCAAATGAGCGGATGGAGGACGGTTGAGGATCCACGAGGTCCGACTTGACGTGGGGAGCGCGAGCGCACGAGGTTGCCGTGATGAGCTCGGCAAAGTGATGAATGGACGGAAGCAGATGTCGGGGTGCACCCCACTCTATGGGTCAAGCTCTGTAGAGCAAGCTCAGCCGCGTCGAGTGTCTACTGTATACGCTGTATTCTAAAATTCTGATCGGCGTCATGATCAACGTCAATCTGAGGATCAGGCCCGGCATACCCGGCTATCCCACGCCTCATACCGCGGGACCCAGGACCTGGAAGCGGTGCGAATGGACACCCTGCAGACGCAGACCAGCTGACCGTCGTCGATCCAACGTGCATGGCCAACACGGATTGGGGTGCTTGCCTAAACACGGGCAAGCATACGTGTTATGGGGCCGAACCTTCTCTGACCCTGGAATCCTCATTCCCCACCCCGGTTCCGGCGGAACGCCACCACCTTCGGCGTCGGAGCAGCGTGGGCGTCGGATTAGGCGTGATGCGCCCAGGATTCTTGGAGGGCTGTGCAGAGCACGTTGGCTCACATGACCTACTGGTCGGGAGCGCCGCGTCCACGCACAAGCATGCCTGACTGGTTCGCGGTTTGACTGCTTGAGCACTCGCCGAGGCGACGAGGTCTTGCCTGCACGGCAGCATACGGCTGCCTCTGCAACAATAGAATCTGAGCGCGTATCTCGTAGATACCCGCACAAGCTACATCAGCCACCGAGGTTTAGGTCACGATCACTGCACAGCCGTGGTGGAGGAGGGCTTGGGCGGAACGCTGAGCAGCCGCTGGAAACGTGCATCCTGGTATTCAATGGTGGCTCAGGCGGCGTCACGTGGGTAGTGCACGATTGTCGCGAGCCGATATCCCATGACTGCTGACTCATAACACTACTCCAACAAAGGCCGCAACCGAAGATGGTCAGCGACATGTGGCGAAAGTGGGCGCACTCGTGACCACATGCCACGCCCTCCGACTACCGATCCAAGCAGCAGTAGAGTTCATTCTGGAGGCTTTCGGTTATAAAGCGATTCTACACTATTTAGTATCCACTGCCATCTACTGTTTCGGGCCCGCCGGAGGAGCCTCCGTCAGGTCCTCCGGGAGTGGCATGGGCTCAAGTGGCTTTCCCTGGATGGCCTCAGCCGCACGTTTGGTGGTCTCGACGTCGAGGAGCACAGGGTTGGCCGTCCCGCTGAGGTCCTGCTTCTGGGGCTCGGGGCCGCCCTTTCGGTCCTGTCTCCATCCTGGGGTGAGCACAAATCTAAAACGTACTCACCACACCGTCCACAGCCCCAGATCTCCTTCCCCGGACCCATGGGCCACACCGGGACCACCCAGAAGAGAGAGAGGACGCGCATCTGGGAAGCGCCCACGACCGACGCTAGGGTGAGCACTGTAGTAGTGGAGATTGACGCACGCTCGCCGCAGCTGGGACAGATGCGGCCGTACTGCTTGCCAGTCTGCTGCACAATCCGCTTGGGAGCCGCAAAGTCGACTGAGTGGTCAGCCCCACCCAGAGTTGGCCTCACGGATGTTCTTACGCTCCCAGCGGGGAAGCGCTGGCGCCGTCTCGCCCGTCTCTGCGTTGACGACCTGGCTGTCGGCAGCGTTGGGGTTCTTGCCTCCGTGGAAGATGTTGAACGACATGACGAGGTGGTCTGTTGGCCGCCGATCGTGGGAGCCACACCTATATATGCTTGGTTGCTCTGGATTATGCTTGGCGGCAGGTCAGCCGCCTTACTTGGTGACCTTTGTCCAACGTCAGTCACATTGTGCATCACGACCAGGAACCTGTGAAAGCAATGGAGTCAAGTGATGACCAGCAACACCGGCCGGTCGTCGTGGAGGTCGCCCTCACCCACTCGCCTCCTTCACAGGTAACAAATACACCGTCCCAAACCTGAGGCTGGGAAGTGGGGAAGCCCCAAGGTTACCATCCCTCATCCTGCGTCTCTCGTCCCGGCGTCTCTGGAAGTGGCGGGCGTAGTGATGGACGGGTGGGAGGAAAGTGTAGCGATGAAGTCACGCGGCGATTCAAGGTTCCTGGTCGCGAGGTTACTGCAAGGTAGTTAAGTAGCATCCGACAATTAAGTAGTGTCCGACAAGCGAGTTCGACCCCTTTGCAATGCCTCAGCTCAGCTGCAGTGGCCAGGTGCCCGCCCAAGCAAGCATGTCGTGCGCGTGATTTAGGCTAGTATGTTTCTGTGTTACCGCGTCACCGGGGTCTGAGGACAGTAGAGTTGTCTCATACGCATGACCTGCAGTGGTAAGCTGGAATCAGAGGCTGGAGGAATGTCGCTTGGATTAGGCGCAATTGACGTCACGACAGGTGGTCGACGATTCTCACGTGCACCTCGCTCTCTTGGGAAATGACGCGACTGCTTCTGCTGATCTACAGGCCAACATCTCGCTGCGCTCTAGCATCTGAGAGTGGACTGGAGCGATGCCGAACAGCAGGCGGGCCTAGCGGGCCTAAGGTCGTGAGGACTGGGGTTCGACTGGACATCATCCATTCTCTCTTGTCTCACAATTCATCCCAACTTGACCAAACACGCCACCAACTCGTGAGATGGCAAGCCTTGAGAGCAGGTAGGCGTGGTAGCTGGTATTCCACAGCAGCAAATGCCGATTGAGAGCGCGACTCACTGGGAGCTCGACTTCAACTGACGCGGGTTCCCTTCTGATACCACCAGTGCTCATCCTACGTGAGTGGGCGTCTACTCGGCAGTCAGCCCTCCTTCTCGCGACATGTGGCTCAACGGGAACGAAGAGGAGTGGCTCCCCACAGCCTGGGTGCCAGACCAGCCGCCCAGCCACCCGGTCGACTACTCGAACCGCCCTGAAATCTTCGCTCTGATCCTACGCCACATCCCTCCCCGGGACCTGTTGACGTGCGAGCGTGTCTCGAAGAACAGGAACGCGGCGATTCGCACCGATGCGGTGTGGCGCGTGCACGGCGCCCTGGTCTGCGAGCCGAACATGCTTGAGGCAGCGTACGAGGTCGTTAACAGGGAGAAGGAGGAGTGGGAGGGATTCGAGTCCGACGACTCGTGGAGGGGGACGTTGTGCCGTTGGCTCTGTAAGTCCGTCCACTTCGCCACTAACATCAGGTTACGACATCAGGTTAATACAGCGTCCAAGCCTTGGCGGCGTGAGCCCGCTCGGCGCCCACCCTGCACCCGACGGACCTGCAGGCCACCGCGTTCGCCGAACTGCCCACCATCCGGGGCTATCGGGGCCCTCACCGCCAACGGGACCATGATGTGTGACGCGGACCTCACATGATGTACCCCTTCGGTGTGGGCTACACAGCCATGGCGTCGCTCGGCTCGTACTTCGTGGCGATGCGTTCACCGGATCTTTGAGCAGCCCCTGCCCCCGCCTACCGCGCTCGAGGTGTGGCGCGCCACCCAAAAATCTCTGAGACCCGAGGACATTCCCGCACCCGCAGGCCGGCTCGACCTCGTCCACACGCTTGACGTGGCGGGGTGGTGGGGGTTCAGCCTGCACCTCTCGGAAGGAGAGCAGGGGCCGGTGCTGGGCGTGCTCAGAACGGCGGCGGCGCTCAGCTCGCGCACGGAGGATGGGCACTGGCTAGCCAGTCGGGGTATGCGCGAGGTCCGCATCTGGCACCTGGAGGACCAGATGCGCGAGACGCGCCACGTCGTGCCGAATCCAGAGGCAAGCGCTTGGGTTAAGGTAAGTCGTTATCGGCCTTCTACGTTCGCTCGCTCTCCGAACTTGATAAGATGCTGACTGTAGTCGTTCTGCGTCGCAGGTGCTTATGTCGTCATCCCGAACGACACTCACTTGAACATCTACAAGGTGCAGGGCGGGAAGCATGCGGACATGCTGCGATTCCGCTGACGCCCCTTGGTGCCTCGGTTGCAGGCATTACCAACACGTTCGACAAGCCGTAGCACGCGACGCCGAACATGGCGCCTGCTACTGGTCCAAGAATACCCCTCTGGGAAGTCGGGCACGAGGTCGCCAATTGGCGGGCTGCTATAACGGTACTCGTCCCACAGTTATCGCCACGAGACAGCATGTGCTGTACGTGAGCGAACGGGGTGCACTGGACATTGTGTACGACTATGCCACCTCTTTCGCGAGGCTCTTCGACGAGCCCGACGTCGGCGACGACGAGATGCAGAAGCGCCTCGGGGCCGAGGTCGCGAGCCAGTGCACGGTGCTGCTGGGCGGCTGGCCAGGCCTGGTCTCGATCGAGGCCTGCGGTGACCGTGTGGCATGCTCGGCGCACCGCGACAAGGTGGTCACCTTCGACGCCGCCCACACTTCCGTGCCCGACGTTCCGTGCCCGACGACACGTTCGTCGAGTACCCCGAGGACGAGGCTGCCAAGTACCGCGACTGGGTGACCGACTTCCACGATACATGGCGCCAGCCCCTGGAAGGGGAAGGGCTGCGCACCACCCGCATCTATCGCGAGGGCAAGCTCGTGCCCGGTTGCATGATGCGCCACTCGCCTGTGATGAACGACAGGCGGGGCTCAGCTGTCCTGCTGCGGTGGGGGCCGGGTCCGGGATGCGGCTTTGCCCTGTCCAGCACCCTCTAACTGCGAGCGGGACAGGAGCCCATTCGCGGAGGTTAGCGACAGAAAGGTCCTTGGCGACAAACGAGGATGTCATCACCTACCCACCACATGCCACCGCACTCGACTGCGAAACGCCACATGCATCGTGTCATCAGATATCCAGTCCAACCGACGGCTGTCAAGCTTCCAACTGATCAACTGACTTGCTGACAGCTGGCGATCGTGCCAAGGTGATGGCAGGGGATGAGCCGGAAGGGGGAGCGCACAGACCTAGCGCCCTCTATTTCTCTAACCTCGGATTCCGCACAGCAGCACCCCCGTTCCGCTCGCACCACTCAGCCACCCTCCTCTTACGCCACGGCACGGCACGGTCCATGTTTGGTCCCAAGGTTTCACAATGACTGCCTCTCTCGCTCTCTCGCTCTCCCGCTCTCTCGCCCTCTGCTGCGCCGCCTACCCTCTCCGTCCCACAGTCCTCGCCCCCGGTCGCTGCGGCGCGGTGGCTGACAGCCATGCGGCTTGGCCAGCACTCATGGTGCACACCCACTCTCACCCCCGTCACACGCGTCTATTTAGCCACCACCCACCACCCATCGCTACACCTCACCTTCCTTTCACTCATTCACTCACTCTCCTTGGTCCACTCTCTCATCTCCCCCCTCCCCGTCTCTTCTTAACTCCCTCCCCACCTCCTCACTCCAGCACTACATCCATACAGTATAATGCTCTTCTTCAAGAAGAAGCCCGCCGCGTCCACCCCCGCCGTCGAAGAGGAAATGCCCGAGCCCTCGACCCCCACTGTCGAGGTCACGCCTCCCACCGCCCTGGGCCACGGCGAGGAGGAGGACGACGAGACCAAGCAGGCTGCGCCCGCTACCAAGATGATCGTGCTTGACACCACGCCCATCGTCTTCTTCCTCAACCGTGAGTCACCCCGTTCCCCACCTTCCCCCACACCCTCATCTGCGCTCGTGCACGACTCACCTCAGTCTCTGGCTTCGTTCTCCTCCTCATGGTCTCGCTCTCGGTGCCCACCATCAACAAGATTGCGCTTCTTAGCATCTGGCACCGTGGCGCCTGGTCCACCGACGTGGGCGTGTTTGGCATGTGCTTCGCAACTGGTATCGCTAGGTGCGTCTCACTGGCTTTGCTTTTCTCCCTTGACGCGCCTTCCTTTCACTTGGCGCCCTCCTTTGAGAAACGCCCCTGCGGAGCCGCCTAGCGCACGGCCCTGCCCCGCTCAAACTCACAATCTTCCTCCCCTTCCACACACACACTCAGGTGCTCACCCCAGCACGGACACCACCTGCACCTCCCCGTCGGTCGGGTACACCCTCCCCTTCTTCCCGCTCACCGGGCCCGGTGTCCTCAAGAAGCTCTCGGGTGCGCTCCTCGTCAACCCCCTCGCGGCCGGTTTTGCTGGCCTTGCCATGATCGCGTGCCTCGGCGTATGGGTCACCAAGAAACAGGTCCTCCGCGCCGTTACCACCGCCCTCCTCGTTCTCGCGTCGCTCGGGTCCCTGCTCGCTTTCGCGCTCAACCTGGCGTTTGTGCTGGTGAGGAACCAGCCCCATCGTGTATGAGCTTACCGCAGGTCACTCGCGAGAAGATCCAGTCGGCCACGCGTGGCGAGGACACGGCCCACTTCCGCAACGCGTTCTGGTTTAGCGTCGCTGCCCTGGTGTGTACTCTCCAGGCACTGTTAACCCTAGCCTGCCCTCGTTGCCGCGCTCATCGGGAGCCGTCTCCCAGCTTCCCTCCCCGACGTCGAGGCTACAGCAGCGGAGACCGTTGTTGTCGACGTGCGCTCCGAGACCCCGATCCAGCCGAACCCCGGCTCGCCAGAGGCGAGCAAGCCCGAGACCATCAAGGAGGAGGCTGAGCCTGCCAAGTAGTATGTGCTCTCCGCGAGAGTCCGCCGCCCACTTACAGCACTGAGAGGTTAATGCGAATGATAATGCATCTGTGTAAGCGGTACAACATTATGAGACAAGGGACAACGCAATGCAAGGCTGGCGGGCATGAATGATGCGGTGAGATGGTGGCCGCGGTGTGACACAGTGGTGTTGGGGTGGAAACTACGAGGTATGTCGTTGTGACATGGCGTGGGAGGTCATCGTAATGGATGTCGATGTGGGCGGTCCTAGCGGCGGCGCGGGACGCGGTTGCCGGGCTTCGCAATGGAGCGCTTGACAGCGTCGACGTTTGTGGTAGTGATGCGCTGGGGTCCGTTGTGGCGGTTGGTCTTCTTCTTGAGCAGGAACGAGGGTGTATCGCCGGGAGCAGGTGAGTTGCGGTGTGGTGGAGGAGCAGGGGAGTTGTTGTGTGCAGGAGGACCGGCAGATGGCGATGCCGACGCGTCGTCAGGCGTGTCCGTGCGAGCGCGCTTGTCGTCGTCGTTGGGCAAAGGTCGCTTCAGTTTAGCCGCGGGCTGGGGCCGAGCGAAGAAGTCGAGGTTGGTCTTGCCCTTGTCAACCTTGTCCGGGTTGAAGTTCTGCACCTGGGGCTTGTGGATGTCACGCATTGGCGCCGTCTTGGTCATCTTGTAGTTGTCGATGCGGAAGCGTTCTGTCTTGGCGGGCGACGTGGACTTGAGATGCTCGGGGAGGGATGAGCGGGCTGCGGGGTCCGTGCGGTGAGAACCGGGGAAGGGGTCGACGTCGGCGGCGGGACTGGGCTTGGAGAGGGGCTTGGGAACACGGGGTGGAGGGAGTCGAGGTCCACTGACGCGTTCCTCCGGCGGGATGAAGTTGGGGTGCCTCGGGTGCAAGTCGTGCAGTGAGCTCGAAGGACGTGCGTACGGGTTGTCGTACGCTGACGTGGAGGAGCCGGCCGCGGGCCGCGATGGTGGAGGGACGTATCGGCCGCTGGCGTGGGTGAGGGCGACGCGTTGGCGCTGCATGTCGGAGCGGGCCTTGTTGATCGCTGACGTCCCGCGGGCCTGCTTCTGTGCAATGTAGTTGGTGGGCATGGTCTGCTTGCCCATCCGCGCATTCCGCAGTGTGTGGCCACCGCGCCTGCCTTTGGGTGGGGCGATGAAGTCGTCGATCAGCCGGATCTTCTTGTCCTGTCGGTCCTTCTCGGCCTCGGCGTACTTCTGACTAATGCGGGCGGCCGCCTTTGCCTTGCGCTCTTCGGACTCTTGAAACGCTTCCTGTGGGTTAGCGCCGCACCTAGCAGCTGCCATCTCCCCGATCAGCTCCCGTACTCACTGCAAACTTCCTCCTCCATCCGCTGGTACGCGGTACTCCGCCCTTCTCTCGGCATTTAGTGTAGAACAATGGGAACTCCTTGATGAGGAAGCCCTCCCAGAGCCAGTCGGTGTCCTTGAGGATATGCTGTCCGTCAGAAGTTGCTCGATACACGCGCAAGCTGCCACTCACTGGGCAGTTCTCCTCGACCTCCTGCAGCTGCGTCCGCGGCAGCTGGTCAATGAAGATGGCCATTTGCTTGTAAATCAACCCGCCGATGTCGTCTATGCGAGAGGCGTTATGCAATATGACTGCAAAGTTAGAGCTTTCTTTAGGCTTGACGTTGTCTCACTCACCTCGCATGGTTAGCCATTTCAGACTGGGGATGCCGGTGGATGGCTCATGGTCCAGGAGGGAGCGCTGCTGCCGCAGCTCCTCGAACCGTTGATCGGGGTTCGGAAGCCCCGTGGGGACGACTGTTTGAGATGTTGATGCGCCGTTGAGGGACACGGAGGTTGGGGTGCTCGCGGCAGCCGGAACAACGGGTATGCGTGTGTCCGGAAGGATGTCGTCGTTGTCGTCGCAGCCCTTGTCCTCGTCGTCAGAACCGAAGAGGCCATCGCCAGTGTCGGACTCTTCGTCGTACTCGAGTGGGTTGGGCATGATGGTGCTGATGAGTGGTGAGAATGACAGGAGGGTGAGAGACGAGAGTATTGTGATGGGGAGGGGGATTGAGATGAGGTTTGGGTGGATTTAAGTGCACCACCTCCACCACCTCCACCTCTGGAGTCAAGGTCGTCTGGGTGGCCAATCGACGAAATTGGGTCAAAGCTGTAGGTGACGCCCATTCCCATCACCCTCGCCCTGACACTAGAGCGGAACCAAATAACTCACGTGAGGCCCAGCCAGGGAGAAGTGTGAGGCATGTGAGGGATGGTGGCGCTTGGACCAGTGTGCATCAGGGGGAGCGGACAAATGCTCGACATCCATTGTTCTTGCAGCCACCCCTTTCACACATGTCCACGGCCACGGCCTTGATAGCGACCACCGACAATAGACGGTTGACCAGACACGGAAGAGGTACATGCATGTGTGCAAGAGTGCGTAAATTATTCAACAGGGCCATTGTATCCGGCAGGCTGGGCGAGACATGGATTGACGTCGCTTGACGTCTACTGGACTGGCTGTCAGCGAGGCCAAAGGCAGCAGAGGTGCGTACCGGTGCAGCACGCGGCTTCCTCGACGGGCGCAAAGGCGTCCTCGCCCTTGACGGGTGGTCCCCAAACGGAGGGGAGCTGGGGTCAGTCTCCATCACTGCAAGGGGGCGCACGAGGGGGTCGCGCGTCTCGGAGCAGTAGTTGATCAGGCTAGCGTTAGCGGTGCGAGGTGGAAGGACTCACTTGAGGCTCGCAAGCGAGACCATGGTGCGCGGGCGGGAGAGCTCGTCGCGGAGGCGGAAGTTGTTCTCGACGAGCCGCCGGAGCTTGAGCTCCTGCATCGTGACTTTTGAGACTGCGCGGTTGCCGGCCATCGTCGTTTACGCGGAGTCAAGAAGGGTCGGGGGTGAATGAGATGGGGAATGAGCTTGATGCGGAGTCGAATTGAGAGTGAGAGTTGTGAGAAACGTCCTTGGATGCGAGGTGGAGGTATAGGGCGTTGGGCGTCGCCGTGGGCACAACGCCCTCGTCGTGGGGGGTAGCCTGGACAAGTTGCAAGCGCCCGCCCGTCCGCGCCCGAGCATGGTTGGGTGGCGGAAGAGGAGGTCCGAGCGGCCACGCAGCGTGTGTGTGGCGCCCGCCCCTCGGAACCCCCTTCGGACCCCCCTTATGCCCTAGAGGCTTGAGGGCGGTGGCGCCGAGGGTCCAAAGTCGTGTATCAAAGGGGCCTCTACGGCCTTGGCGCACCTTTCGATCTTTCTCCACCACTCACCACCCCGCGGTCCCGCGATCAGCACCCCGACCCCCTTCGGCGCCTTCGGTGGTGACTAACACCTTCCACCACCTGTCGGCAACGTCGCCGTCGCTCAGATCGACATCACGCCCAGTGCGTTTGTTTGGGCGCCGATGCAAGCTCTGTGGAAGTGTGGAAACCGGCTTGCAGCGCGCAGCCCCCTTGCATGGTGGGTGAAGGCTGACTGTACTACTCACCGCAGCTGACCGTCGACCACCTTCCTCCACTTTCCTCGCCTTCCCTCCCACCTTCTCTCTGCCTCTGCTCACTCACCCAACGCAACCTCCCACTTTCCTCGGCATCCTGCTTTCTCCATTCACCCACTAACCCTCCTCCACACGGCCACACCGTCGATATCTCTCACTCATCACATCATTCTCTCTCACGCCCTCCCTCCACTCTCCCACCTCCCACCCATTCCAGCCCTTCCCACACACTCACGCCCAGTCGCCATGCAGCACACGTCGGGGCGCTCTACGCGCCGCCGGAGCAACAGAGCCAACCGCTACTCCGACACCGAGGAGAGCGACGTCGAGTTCCTCTTCGACCGCCGTGCCAATCGGAGCTTCCCCGAGGAGCGCCATCGCGATGACGCTTTCCCCGATGACATCCGTGCTAACACCACCTTCCCTCCCGATCGGCACAACCCCGCCTTCCTCCACCCCCGCCGTGGCCCGCGCGACTTACGCCGGACCAACGCGTTCCACTCGGGCGTCCCGCGCACTATCCGCGGCTTTGACCGCACCGATGGTAACATCAGCTCGCAGGAGAGCCCTCAGAGTGACGAGAGACCGGTCCAGCGTGGCGGACTGTCTCGGTGGGTGGAGGGAAGGTCGGCGGACCGAACGACAGAGCGGCCACGAGAGTCGCGCCGCTTCCACCCATATGAGCGCGACGAGGGCACCTCTCGCTCGGGCTCCCAGCCTCTGCTCGACCGTGGCGGGTACGATCACCACTCCTCGAGATCGCGCAATGGTCGCCGCTCCAGCAACTCGACCGAGGAAGGTGACGAGGTTCTTAACGACCGGCGCCCCACTACGCCTCCGACGGCCCCCGTGGCTCCCACGCCCCCCAAGCCTGCACCGGCCCTCGCCCCCAATGACCCCCAGGCCATCCATGCCATGTTCCAGCTCTACTTCAAGAGCCTCCCCGAGCGTGAGCGGAAGGTGTTCTGGGACAACATCTCCCCTGGCCAGGAGCAGCCCGGGTTACAGCACGAGCTCGTCTCGATCGCCCCCGTCAAGCCGGATGGGCCGGAGGTCGTTGGGCTTCTCCCCCTTCCCTCTGTTCAGCACCTGGATGACGGCAATGACTCGATGGATCAGTAAGTTGACTGGGCGACATGGCTAACTCCGAGGGACATCGACTTCGAGCAGGTC
Organism: Cutaneotrichosporon sp. PK4640; assembly: GCA_023630115.1. Lineage (NCBI taxonomy): Eukaryota > Fungi > Basidiomycota > Tremellomycetes > Trichosporonales > Trichosporonaceae > Cutaneotrichosporon > Cutaneotrichosporon sp. PK4640. The sequence goes on along the minus strand of JAMALN010000395.1, from coordinate 2,760 downwards.
GATGACGTGCTCGAGCAACTCACAAACATTGTCAACTGTAGCAAAATAAGACCCGCGGACGAGACCAGCGCCGTTATGGACTGGTTCCAGCCCCTGCTCGACAAGCTGAACGGCAGATCGATCAGGTGGGTCCAAACGTGCGGACCAGGCTCACCCAGCTCCCACTTGAACGCGTGGCACGACAGCGAGACCCTACTGCACGAGACGGTTGTCAAGATCGTCACCAAGGCCCATGGCAAGGCTGTTGGACTGAAAGTGAGCTGGGATGCTCGTGCATGATCTGACATGGAGGAGAAGGCATCTACCGAGCTCGACAAGATCGACGCGGCCGAGAAGGAGAAGCTGAGCCTCATCGAGGCTGCGCGTGAGGACTTCAAGAAGATCCGTGAGTTGTGAGCGATCGGTGCAAAGCTTATGGCTAGTCTCAGGACAGGAAGCCGAGCTCGGCCTGCTCGACGCTACCTTCGAGGAGAAGACCAAGGCACTGCGCAAGAAGGTCAGTACGGATGCGATATCGGAGCTGATCCCAGGCGGAGAAGCTTCTCACCCCCGCAGAGATTGCCGAGGAGGCCCTCGTTTCAGTGAAGGACAGACGGCTCTCGAAGGCAAAGAGCCGCCGGTAGGCGGCGTCCGTGTGGTGACGGCGTGAGTGATTAAGATTAGGCAGGCCAGTGTGGTATGGTTGTACATGTGTGTAATGCCCGCGCAGTCGCGCAATGCAACTGTAGTGTGTGCGCGGGTACGCTAGCGGAAGCCAGCGGCGGCCCACGGCGCTGCGGCGAACACGGCGTCGTACCTGCTCGCAACGAACGAGGACAGGCCCTGCGCGTCGGCCGTGAGGCGCACCAACCCAACGCACACAGCAGTAGTGATGGTGGTGACGAGAGTGCGGATAGCCCGCAGCTTCTCGGCCTGGGAGACGTGTGCCCGTCGCCGCCGCTTCTTCTCGACGGGGTGCGCCTTGCTCGAGTCGGCCGCCGTGTCCTCAAGCAGCTTCTCACCGAGCTCCTTGACGTCCTCAGCGCGCCGCATAAGCCCCCGCGCCCACTGGAGCACCTTTAGCCCACCCACGATGCCGTGCCATAGCGCGACGCCAGTGAGCACGACGTACCCCGCCGTCATCCACTTGCGGGTGGCACACGCGTACCCGACAAACTCATACCCCATCTCGCTCGGACTGAGGGCGTTGATGGGCGGCCCGTCGGTTGCGGGGATCAGGCGGTGTAGCATGAGGTGGGGGACCAGGAGTGGAAGGAGGACGTAGCCGAGCACGGTGTGGGTCGTCGCGTGCCACCGCTTGGTGCGCTGGATGAGGAGGGCGCGCTTGGCCAGGGATGAGGTGAGGTGGAGGCCAAGAGGCAGGTAGACGGCCAGCGGCTCGAGGAAGTGGTAGTACTCGCGCCCGATGAGCTGGGGTTAACGGTGGCTCAAGGTGAGGGCAAAGGAAGGAACGCATGGCGGCAGTGGCGTGCGTCGCACCTCGCACCTGGCCTGACACCTGGCCTGAACCACTCTCCCGCGATGCCACTCACCATCACGCCATCCGCGGCACTCGTCCCACCAAAGCTCGCGGCAATGGGCGCGGCGAGGTGGATGCCCATGAACATGCCAAAGGCAGCGGCGCTGGCATTCTGGGTATGCGTGAGGACGCGGAGGAGCGTCCCGCTCGGCGGTGTCCGGGGCGCTGTTGGGGCGCCGTCTGGTGGCGCCATAGTATCCTCTGTCTGCTGTATGTCAGCTGTCGTCGCACTCTCCATCTCCCAACTGTGACTCACCTCGAGATGTGTTGATGGCAACACCTCCACCGCCTTAATTGAGCCAACCACCCTCGCCCGAATTGAGAGTCCGTGCGGGGCCGCAAAACGAGGACTTACGTAACACTCCAAACTTCCGCCTGCGAAATATTGCGGCATCTGCATCTCGAATCGCCACTCAACAACCAACCACAACACATCAGACAATGGCACGGCACCCGCTGGCGCACGAGGGCGGCGGCGACGACCTGGACGACGGGCTTGAGCTCGATGAGAGCCTGCTCGCCAGCGACGAGGAGGCCGACGACGACATTGCCGAGCAGGGCGATGGGTGGATGACGGACGACGACGAGCCCGTGTCCAAGAAGCGCGTGCGGCAGGCCGAGGAGGAGGAGCAGGCGCAGGGAGAAGGGGGCGAGGAGGACGAGAAGGCGCGCAAGAAGCGGAGGCGGGACAAGGACAAGGCGCGGCGCGCGGCCAAGGTGCGTCCAAAGACAAAAGACAAAGGGCAAGGCTGACAACAGCGTGCGGCGGCCAACGGCGACGAGGAGATCGCGGACCCATCTACGCTCGACCCCGAGGCTGTGGCCCAGCTCCTCCTCTCCAGTGTACGCGCGTCCATGCCCGCTGCTACGGCGATGGAGATCGACGACGTGGTTGTGGATGGTGAGTCGTGCGGGCACGGTGGGCGGTAGTGGGCGGCGGGTGGGCGGTTAGGCCTCATTACGCGGCAGGAGGGCTGGAGGTGGGGCACTGGAAGTGATGGGATGAGAGACGGGCAGCTGTCCACTAGAACGCCAGCTGATACCAGCATCGAACATCCTCGACCCAGTCCTGCCGTCGGGCGAGGGCGAGTACGCAGGTCTCGTGGGCCGCCTGAACGACGGTTAGTCAAGATGTGTTGTGGTTTGTGGTCGTCGGATGCGCAAAGGCTGACAACAGCGCTCAAGGACGCGCCGAAGAAGCCCAAGCCTGGGTGTCCGCGCGTGCTGATTCTCTCTCTGAG
>JAMALN010000394.1:0-33135 GCA_023630115.1 Cutaneotrichosporon sp. PK4640 | reverse complement strand
CAGTACGAGACCTCGGCCGCGCGCTTGAGGGTGCGGATGCCGACGATGGGCTCGCGCGTCTCGTAGTGGACGTAGAATGGGGTCTGCTCGGCGCTCGCGTCGGCGCCGACGGTCGGAGGAACACCGTGGAATGGGCCGAGGGTGATGGTCGCGGAGCTCTTGGTGACGTCCGAGTCGCGGATGTACGTCTTGGGAACGGTGCCGTGGGACAGGATCATGGCCGTCGGTGCGCGGATCTTGATGCGCTCGACGTCGCACTTGTACGCCGAGTCGACGAGGGTGGCCGCCGTTTCCCAGATCATGAACTGGGGCTCGCGCTGCTCAATCGCCTCGGGGAGCGGGCGCGCCGAGTGTGCCGTGATAGCGTTCAGCGAGATGGTCACCGACTCGTCCTTCTTCAGCTTGCCCAGGGGGACGACTGCGGCCGGCGCACTGCCGTCAGCATGCCGCAGCATTCATGAGATGGGTGACTCACTCGCCCAGGCGGTCCGCCTCCACGGCCACCGCCTTGCCCCCGACCAGCACCTCGTACCATGCGGGCTCGGGCTCGCCCGCCCCGCCGAGCGCGAGGATGTATGGCCCGGGGTCGTTGCTCAGCGCCTTGACATTGTACTGCGTCGTGACGAGGGTTGTGCTGCCGCCGAGCTCGACGGTGCGGGCGACTGCGGTGTTGACGAAATGTTGGGGAGCTGCGCCGGTCTCGAGGTGGCGTGCCGCCCTTGCGAGGGCGGCTGGAATGAGCGTGAGGAAGGGGAGGAGCCTCATGTGGGCTTTGGTCTAGTTGTACTTGTCTTTCGAGCGCAGCTCGTTGGCGTTGACGGCAGCCCAGTTGGCCGAGACACGTCAGGCGTGGTGGAGGTTGGATGAGAGGTCACCGCGTGGCTTTGATCCCGTCTAAAACAATGACATGGATTTGACGTCATGAACTGTTGTTGATGTCTGATAACTGCGGAGTGTGTGGGGTGCCGAGGCACGTGTGGAATGGGGCGCATCAGGGACCCGATTATGATTATGGCTTCCGATACCCGTCAGACGCGTCCATCATTCAGGACACTTGGACGCGCCATCCACACGTCGCACCCAACCACACAACCACACAACCACACACAGGGAGCGAGGCGAGTCAGCCAGAGGCCAGAGGTTTGCCAGGGCCGATACCCGCCCCCAGTTGTTTCAACTCATTGCCATTGTGATTCAACCTCTAGATCCGAGGTCCGAGGCTGCCATCGCACCTGTCAACGTGCCCACCGCGACGCCTGCCACCTGCACATCCCGTGAGGACGACGCCTCGCCCAACAGGAGAGCTGGGTTGATTCCTGCGCTGGCCGTGCCCTGTGAATCTGAGCTTTCCAAACTTTGTCTCCGATCCCGTTTGCTTCATGACAACTCACCCCCTCGACTCGTGTGAGGTTAGTGCACTCTAGCGCGCCCTCTTTTGATTGAAACTGGTTCAACCAACTCTAGTGCCATGCTGCGACGCTAATCCTCTGATCCCCCCAGGGCACAGGGCGCAGGGCGCAGGGCAGGTCCGCAGTTACGCGCTACTGGAAACCACTCGTCCGCCGCTGACGCCAACCCATACCGTACACCCGTGTACCACCATGGTTACAGCCTCAACCCCCCGGCCTCCATCCCGTCATTCCGGTTGCTGCCAGAGACAAGAGACAACCAGCCGCGCAGACTCACACCATGCGGACGTCTAACATACATATAACACTCGTCCTGTCAATCTCTCCTTTCTCCATCACTCTTTCTCACTTGATCCTCCTCATCCTCTTCCTCTTCATCCCCTTCTTCTTCCTCTCTGTCGTTGTCGTTGTAACAGCCATAGGTAGCAGTTGCTGGCGACTCCCCGTCAGCCCCCGACGCTCCTTTCTCTTCTTCCCCCACCTCGGCCCTTCTTCATCGCCATGCACACGGCCACTTTCCTTACCGCCGTTCTCTCGGTGCTCGCCCTCACCGACGCAGCCCCTACTCCCGGCGGCTACAACGCGGTCCTCAAGCAAGACAAGCACAAGAACCGCGACCTCCACCCCCGTGGCAAGGCCTTCAACTTAGCGATCAAGCAGGATGGTGGCCGCATCCCCAATGCCCACGAGGCGCGCGAGATCGCCGCTGCCAACACCCACCACGTCCGCAGCCGCTACGATGAGCGTGCTCCAGAGGCTGAGACTCGGTGAGTACTAGAAGGAATGTTGAGGTGCGGGGGTACTTGGTGAAGAGGGCGAGGGGGACGTGGGCTTGTGGATGATGGGGAATGGCGAACGGCATGGTGTGCGCGGCAGTGGAAGTGTGTGCGCGACGTGCGAAGAGCCTGGGTGTGAGAGGGCGCCATGGGGACAGACGTTGGCCAATTGTGCGCGGCGCGGATGTGCTGTGTGTGTGTGTGTGCGCACATGTGTGGGCGTCAACCAGATCCAACCATCCGTCTGAACACCAACCTTCCCCCGCATGACTCAGATGAGCGTCGACTAACCCTAGTCTTACCAACTGGCGTCGTGACTACATGTACACGGTCGACGTCGAGCTTGGCACTCCCCCACAGACATTCTCTGTCCACATCGACACGGGCTCCGGCTCGAACTACTTCCTAACCAAGAACTGCACCGTCCAGGCATGCACCTCCCACAACATTCCCCTCTTCGACTACAATGCCTCGTCGACCTTTCAGCTCTGGGACACGAACGCGCGCAAGGTGTTGTCGTATGGAAGTGGCTTTGCCGCGGGTCCCTGGTCAAACGACACCATGAGTATCGGCCCCTTCAAGGTTGAGAAATCTGCATTCCGTGAGCCATCTCTCATCTCCAGGATCTGGGATCTCTGACCTTGTGCTAACTGCCAGTTGCCGCGTACAACACCGACGCTGGGTATATGGGTTCGACCGTTTCGGGCCTTCTCGGCCTTGGCTTCCAGGGAGTTACTGGCGCCGGCGAGCGGCCTTGGTGGATCCAGGCCATGGATCAGTGGGACGACAAGCGCTTCGGCATCTACCTCGAGCGCACCAACTGGAGCGACCTTCCCCCCGGCACCGAGGGCAACCGGACCACCGGCCTCCAACACACTGCTGGTGGGACCCTCACTCTCGGCGGTGTCGCCGAGGAGCTCTACACTGGCGAGATCAACTACGTTCCCGTCACTGAGGAGAAGTACTGGATGGTAGACTTCGACGGCGCCAAGGTGAACGGCAAGGCTCTCGCTCCTCAGGGCAAGCGCGCTATCTTGGACACCGGCTCGACGTTAAACTACTTCCCCCCCGAGTACGCGGCCGAATTCTTTGCGCAGATCCCCGGCGCCATCAAAGCGCCTGAGCTGGGCTTCGGCATGTGGGCGGTGCCCTGCAAGACCGACGTCAAGATTCAGTACACCTTTGGAGGTGTTGACTACGACATCTTCCCCGACGACTTCAACTTCGGCATCCACGATGCGGAGAAGGGCACGTGCGTGTCGCAGATCGTTGCGCAGACCCCCGGCAGCAACGCCGAGTTCCTCTTCGGCGCCGCCTTCATGAAGAACGTCTACACGGTCCACCGCCCCCAGCCGGCAGCGGTCGGCTTCGCCAAGCTTGTGAACCAGGGCACGCCGTACAATGGCTGGCCCGAGTACAAGGGCAATGGCACCACCCCCGCACCCGCACCCGAGACCCAGGTCAACTCCAGCGCCTCAGCCGTGCCCTCTTCTGCGCCGAGCTCTACTGAGGCCACCCCCTCCACTGAGCCAACGCCCTCTGTTGCCCCCGTCCCCTCCGCTGACAGCTCGTCGATCCCCGCCCCTTCGGCCTCCGGCAACGTGACGCTCCCCGACACGAACACCCTCCCCAACACCGGCGGTACCGAGGACTGCGGTCCCAACGACGAGTTCCCCACCAAGCCCTACTGGGACAAGAACGGCAAGCTCAAGTGGCGTACGGTCGTCAAGGGACACAACCTCGCCAAGCACCACTAGGTCGACTGCCAGCTGCCAGGCCAGCTGCTGTCTGAGACACCGGCCACCTAAAACACTTCACGGACAATACAGGAAGCTCTGTATCCATACAGCCCTTGTACACACATACTGGACAATTGCATAGTAACCTATCTTCTACATCCTCGTTCCACGATGGACTAAATGATTACTTGCATGCCGCCGGCGAAGGTAAGCGGCTCATCTTTGGCGCCCACGCCACGAGGCTCCGCCTTGGCTTCTCGGCGGGCCGCGGCGGGGTCAGCCAGGAACCCCACCTCCGCATCCTTCGTCATGATGTGTGGGTCTCCTGACGAGCGCAAACGTCGAGCGCACGCGTCGAGCGCACTGGCTCGACGTCGCCTGTCTTGCGGTAGCGTGCGCCTGCGCAACAATCTGCCATCGTGCGCTGCGGAACTCCGGGATCTGCAGCTCCCGCGCGATGGTGGGATTCGCGATACCGCAGCGACGTCTCAGCTCTACCGATGCTGTGGTAGCCTGCATGAGCAAAGTGAGTGCATGGTTTTACCAGTTGCGGTTGACTCTCTAGTCGGGCGCCTGTTTGCTGGTCACAGACCACTGCCAAGGCGTTCAGCTGGCATGTGCTAACTTTATCCCTTGCTGCCCTCTCGCATGCCCCGATACCGCCAAATGCCATAAGCTCATGCTCGTCCCCAAGCACGCTCTGACACGCACCCGCCGCGACCTCCCCGGCGCGTCGCGTTACATGATCCAGACATTCCGGCATGTTCCTGGTCGTTCCAGCACCGGGCCAGGCACTCGGCACGCGGCCACAACAGGGATTAAGTTGTCGGCGACGGCCGCGATCGTCCAACACTTGCAGATGCACCCATTTAAGGACAGCACACACCAAACGGATCTACAGGAATGCCCGACGCGGTGGGACCTGGGGCTGGAACGAAGGGGAGGGAGCAGGGGAATGCGGAGGTGGTGGCCGGGTGGAGGCGCCCGGTCCTTCGCACCCTGCATCCCCCTCAGATTCATTCATCGCCCACTCTCTCTCCACACTCATCCTGGACGCCGAGGCCGCCGCACCCTCGGCGCTTGCCGATCAATGGGCTTGGCAGGACCCCATGCGAGATCCGGTCCCGCCCACGCCGTCATTGTTGTGGAATGCAGGCGGTCAGCGACCGACTGGAAGATGAAGGAGTCTGCGCTCCATGATGCGTCTCGCCCACCGGCCCATCGGCAGGCGCTACCAGCTGAGGAGGTGGGCTAACAAGCGGACTAACATCTTTGTGGATGTCGGGCACGGCATGGACTACCGTTCGACTACGGAACTGCGGCGCTTGGTGCTCTCCCGCGATCCACTCATCAGATGGTGCGGAATACCTGGTCCTTCTGACGAGCTTCCGCTGTGCAACCCTGGCTGACGGGTCTGAACACTCAATCATGCATGCCTCGACAACTGCGGATCAAGTCGACGCGGCATGCACCTCAATCCGTCATGAGGGTCGCCTTGGCGGACCGCGGAGGGCATGCATGCTTCAACTTCTGCCGTTCTTCTGTTCACGGCCGCCGCGCATCTCTCTAACATGTAACACCGCCTCGCCCCGTGCACCCAGTGACCCCGGGTGACTACGCTACGCCACCCCACCAGCCCTTCAAGAACGGTCCTCCGCCCCAAGCCACGCGCGCGGGCAAGACGGTGCGACATTTTGCGGCTGCTTGGCACGCCTCGGCAGCGGCGCGAGCACATTCCCGGCGGCGGTGATAGGCCCGCGCTCGCCCCGACTGCGGCGCGCGGTCCAGCGTGGCGTCTGCGTCTCGATAGCCCATGTCCGCCCTGCCGTTCCATCCGACGAGGGCGCGCTCGCTCGCACCCACGCCGCACAGACCACTACACCGCCTCCCCCGCCCCCGCAGCTCCCGTCAGCCTTCATAACGCGCGGCTGGCTCACCTCATTCCTCACCACCACAGAAACAGACACAATGGGCTTCTTCGACTTCCTCAAGAAGGACCACGACGACGAGCACAAGCTGGTCGGCCACGGCGGCCACGGCGGGCACGGCGGCGACCACGGCTACCAGCAGCAGCCGCAGTACCAGCAGGGCTACCAGCAGCAGGGCTACCAGCAGCAGGGCTACGGCGAGCCTGGCTCGTATCAGGCTCCCGGCTACGGCGGGCAGGAGGCCCACGGCGGCTACCAGCAGCAGCACGGCTACCCTCAGCAGGGCTACCAGCAGGGCTACCAGCAGTACCCCCAGCACGGCTACGGCGGCGAGCACGGCGGCCACGGCGGCGAGCACGGAGGCCACGGCGCCCACGGCGAGAAGAAGGAGGGCTGGTCGAAGGGCAAGATTGCCGCCGTCGCGGGCGGTGGTCTCGCGGCCGCCGCCGTCGTCGGTGTCGGCGCGTACCTCTACCACGTGCGTCACACCTCTTCACCGCTAACGGCAGGAGCACCAGGAGGACGAGGAGGAGCAGCTCGAGGCGGAGAAGGCCGCGCTCGAGGCCGAGAACGCGCGCCTCGCCGAGGAGAACGCCCGTCTCCAGGCCGAGGACGAGGCCGGCCCGGCGCCCGGCGGCCAGTCGAACGAGGAGCGCCAGGCCGAGCTCGACGCGTGGCAGGCGCGCCTGGACGAGGAGCAGGCCGAGCTCGACCGCGAGTGGGAGGAGAACGGGGATGACGAGAGCCTCCCCGGCCGCCAGGAGGACAAGGACGCGCGCCAGGCCCAGAAGGACGAGCAGCAGGCGGAGATGGACGCCATCTGGGCCCAGTGCTAGATGTAATAGAGGTGCGGTTAGGTCATGCATGGTTCTGGGTACTATCTTGGTCCACGATGGGGTTAGAGGCGGGGCTGTCAATGTCGCGCTGGACCTTCAACGTGGCAACCGTCTGCGCGTCTGCGTGGAGAGTGGGAGGGGAGACAAGGCCAGACGGGAATGGGGTAGTTCAAGGCCTAAACTAGAGAGTTTCGGTACCCAAGTTGCTTCCGTGTCGTTGGGTGACGTCAGGGATCGGCCATGTGCGTGCACCATGCGGATCCATCGAAATGTTGACATGCCTGTCCTCCACCCCCAGACTTTTGTCTTCTCACCTCACCTCATATCTCAACATGTCGCGCTCCCCTCCCTCCCAGCTCTACACCGAGAGCAAGCCCTTCGACACCCAGACCCTCAAGGTCTCGGACATCCACACGATCTAGTGGGTGGCAAGTTCCACCTTCCTTCGCTTACCGCAGCTTCTGGCAGGCCGGCAACCCGAACGGCAAGCCCGTCGTCTTCATGTGAGCTATCCACTCTCCACGACGCTGACAGCAGCCACGGCGGGCCCGGCGTCGGCACCTCGGCGGGCAACACCAAGTTCTTCGACCCGGCCGTGTACCGCATCGTCCTGATCGACCAGCGCGGCTGCGGGAAGAGCACACCGACGGGCGAGCTGCGCGAGAACACGACCTGGGACCTCGTCGCTGACATCGAGAGGATCCGCAAGCACCTCGGTATCGGGAAGTGGCTCGTCTTCGGCGGGTCTTGGTGAGCTGCCAACACCTTATCAGCTGACACCAGGGGCTCGTGTCTGTCCCTCGCCTACGCGGAGACCCATCCCGAGGCGGTGGCCGCGCTGATCGTGCGCGGGATCTACCTCTCCCGCCGTTCCGAGCTCGACTTTACCTACAAGGAGGGCGCGAGCCGTGAGTCGCCGCTCGATCGCGCTGATGGCAGACATATTCCCCGAGACTTGGTAGCTGAGTTTGGTGTCCCCAAGCTGACGACAGGGAGCCCTTCGTCGCGCACATCCCCGAGGAGGAGCGCGGCGACCTCCTGGCCGCGTATTACCGCCGCCTGACGAGCGAGGACGAGAAGGTCGTTATGGCCGCAGCGCTCCCCTTCCAGCTGTGGGAGGACAGCCAGGCCACGCTCCTCCCCGACCCGGAGATTAACAACAAGGCGGCCGAGGACGAGGTCGCCAACCGTGCGTGTTCGCGTCTCGAGGCGCACTACTTTCACCACCTTGTGAGTCAGCTGGATAGCCCCCGAGTCAGCTGACGGCAGGGCTGGATGGAAGACGGGCACCTGATCAAGGAGGAAAACATTGCCAAGATGTACGTCTGCTGGCGGCCGCGCGCAAGCCTGACGACAGTCGCGACATCCCTGCCGTCGCCGTGCAGGGGCGGTACGACATCATTTGTCCAGTTAGTTGTAGAGGAGCTGTCAACCATTTGCGCAGCCGGAGACGCCCACCGAACCAGCTGACGGACAGCCGCGCTCCGCATACGATCTCAAGAAGGCGTGGGGCGAGTCACTCGACCTCATCATCGTCCCCGATGCCGGGCACGTCGCCTCCGAGCCAGGCATCGCCACCGCGCTCAAGGCGGTAGGTTTTGCGACAGCTTGATGAGGACTTTTGCTGAGACCACAGGCGACGGACCGGTTCGGGCGCGAGCTGGAGTGGAAGTAGGTCAGGTAGCTGGGGAGAGAGATGTATCCAGTGTATCTCAGTTGCATGCATGCACACGCCGCTTCACACATCGATGCGGCGACAAAACGTCGGTCGCCCGTCAAGATTCGAAGGACGTCATCGAAGTGGAGGTCTGTTGTCGCCTGATTTCGTCCTCCATTCCGCTCCATCCTTCACTTGTCATCCTCGCACTCTCGCACTCTCCAGCATGGACTGGGAGCCCAACGGTGCTCCCGTCCCCGCCTCACCAAGCTCCACGTCCTTCTCCTATGCGAGCGGGTCCAACGGCGCTGAGGCGCCAGCACCAAACGGCGCGACCCGCTTCATCTCCCTCGACACCAACGTCCTAATCGACCAGCTCCCAACTGTGAGCGAAGTGCACACGCGCCTCGTCTCGTCAGACTCGACAACCTGGATTCTGGTGGGCCAGCAGGCGATCAACGGTGCGCGCTGCATCAGCTAGCTCGTGGATTGCAGCTGACATCAGAACTCGACGGCCTGTCCAAGAGCTCCCGCGCGCAGCTGTCCGCCGCCGCGCGCGAGGCGACCCTATGGTTAGATGCGATAGCGCGCGGCGCGCGCGTCGGACGCCGCTCCCGGCTACGTATCGAGAGCCGCGCGGAGCGCGCGGCCGCCGCCATCGAGACGCAGGAGGGCGTGGGCATCCGCGCGCGCGAGGACGACGCCATCATCTCCTGCTGTATGTGGTTTGGGCGCGCGGCTCCAGTGCTGCTGTGGACGCACGACCGCAACCTCGCCCTCCTGGCGGAGGGGAGCGACGTGCACACCCTCGTGGGGAGGGCGGGGGTGTCGCGGCTGCTGAGAGAGGCGGGCGTCCAGCTCGATGCAGACGAGGGGATGGAGCTGGACGAGGAGATCGTGAGTGGGAGACAGCTCCCTGAGGTTCATTGCAGCTGACGGCAGATGGACGCGGACGAGGACCCGTTCCCGACCGAAAGAGCGGCGAGGAACGCCGACCGTGTGGCCGAGCTCATGCCCCACGCCCTGCCGTCCCACACCCCGCCCCCGCCCCAACTCCATCCCCATCCCCCACACGAGCAGCACGCCTACACGCCCTGGGATCCGCGCCCCGTCACGCCGTCGACTTCGAGTGCCACTGTTGCTCTCGAGCACGTGCTGGCGACCTCCCCGCGTCGCCGCTCCTCAACCTTCTTCCAGCCCCACTCCCCAAGTGCCTTGCTCGCATCACCAAGCGCCTCCGCCCGAAGACGCGGCACAGCCTCCGCACCCACCCAGCACCCCAGAACCCTCCCTCCGCCTGGAGAGCTCTCCAGAGCCCTCGCCGGGCTTCACGACGCACTCGCACCCTCCCACTCCGGCGGCTATCACCATGCCCCCAGCTACCCCCACCCTGCGCGCCCCCCTCGACGACCGCCGCGCGTGCCGCCAGACCTCGACGCCCGGATCAGTAAGCTCCTCGCGCCGGTCGCAGCGCTGCTCGACATCGTGGACGCACCCCCGGGCGCGGAGGGGCACGCGCGCGCCATCGCAGCGAGACTCGACGCACTCGACGACCCAGGTAGCCCCGTCGAGCGGCGCCGCGCCCTGGTCCACGCGTACGCGAACGCGCGTAAGCTCGCGGCCTTCATCGCCGGCGAGAAGGTACGAACGGGCGAAGCGGCCGAGGCGCTCCTCGTCCTCCGGGACGAGCTGGGGAGATTCGTCCCGCTCGACGGACGCGAGTGGGCTGCCATCTCGGAGGACGTGCGGCGCCTCCCATAGTTGCGAGATCATTAGGCGCTTGCATGTCATTATATGTAGTCGTAGTCATTATCACGCATTACACTTAGCTCCCTCTCCACGCAGTCTCCTACACCTTGTCCGTCTGGTCCACCTTGGCGGCCCACTCCTCGGCGGGCACGACCTGCAGCCGCTCGAGCGCCTTTGCGACCTGGACGTTGACCATGGCGGCGACCCGCGGCCCCATGGGGACGCAGACGCGCGCGTGCGCCTCGGCGAACAGATGCCCCACGAGGGCGTACATTGCGTCTCCGCGCAGCCCCCCCTCCGTGCCGGGGAAGATACGCTCTGGGGCGACGAGCGTGATCCGTGCTCCCGTTATCAGCTGCCCCGCGACGGACTGGAGGAGCTGGCCGGCCTGCGCCTCGGGCAGCTCGGTGAGCGCGCCGGCGCAGAGCACGATCTGCGCGGCCCGCACGTCCGGTATCCACGCCGCGACGGCCGTGCACGCGTGCGAGCCGCACGGGGGGGCCAGATCCGCGGGCGGGACGGCGCGGTACGTGATCACGACCGTGGGGGCCGCGACGGCGAACGGGCACGCGCCGGGGGTGTACTCCATCGCGACGTGCTCGGCGGACACGGGGATCGAGCCCACGCGGTCGGGGCAGGCGATGTGCACGCTCGCGGGCGCCATGTGTTCCGTGAGGGCGGCGGCGCGGGGGTCCGCGGTGCCCAGCTCGAGGTGCACGACGAGCGCGCATCGCGTCCGCATCGCGCGCGTCGGCGGCGTCCGCAGGCCCGCGTACTCGCCCGCCGGCGTGCGCGCCACCACCCCCGCCGGGGTGGAGACGAGGACGGCGGCGCGGAGGCGGCGCGCGAAGAGCGCGTCCACGCGGTCCCGGAAGGCGGGGGAGGCGAGGCGGAAGGCCTCGAGCGCGTCGGCGCCGCTGTGGGCGAGGATCGCGTCGAGGAGGTGCGGGAAGGCGGCGGCGTCGAGCATGGGAGGGTGGGAAGAGGCGGTGGCTGATGTGAGAATGCGTGTTAAGGCGGTCGGCACCCGATAAGCGGTCCGTGCGGAATGTGGAGGTGCGGAAGTGCCCGCGCTCCATCCTGCGTCCACGCGTCGGTCGGGCCACCATACGCCGGGCGAGAGGGGCTAGCGGAGGCTGTGGGATGGGGCATCGTGCCACTATCCCCTCGGGTCTGGGCGATCGTCTCACTTAGACTGACGGTAGGCCGGGCTGGAGCTGTGCGGGGAGGCGTAGGGGGGCGAGTGCAGAAATGCTGGCACGGTCAGAAGTCGCCGAGCCAGGCACCGTTCGGCGTCCCTAAACAATCGCGTTTCAGCCATGTACAAGCCTCTCACTCCCCAGCCCCTCCTGCGCTGGCTGGTGCGAACTCGCAGAGGGAGAACGGCTACTATAAGGGTCAATGCGCCCCAACTCAACTCACCTCCGCGCGCAGCGTCGACATTGATCTGCGCCGCGGCCTGGACGAGAGTGTATCGGTCCTCACAAACCACAGACTATGTGCTGACGCCGCAACGCCGAGCAAATAAGCGCCCGCAAGGCGGTGCCGACCTTGTGCCTCCAGCTCGGACCTAGTCTGGGGCATCTTCTGGTGCCACAGGCTGCACATCCACAAGGAGCGGAATGTGAAGGCGTCGGCTGGACGAGAGTGTATAGTCGGCCCAGGGGATTGGCCGATTGAAACTTAACTCCACTTTGTCACTCTCGGCCCAGCCACAACTGCAGCGCGGATGAGTGTCTCCACGCCGGCAGCCGGCTCAAGTCGTGGACAAAGGCCGCAGGGTGCATGCATACTACCAGTCCTCTTGTCCGCGCTTGAGCGACCGCAGACGCCATCCTGCCACGGACGGCATTATCCGTGCCTGCCTACGCTCGGGCTGTGCACCATGCGTATGGCGGCGTTGTTTGGTTCCGGCGGCACCAGCCGTTATCACAACCCCAAACAACAGTCACAATCGCAACTCCAACTTCACACTACCCAGTCCGTGTCAACATGCGCACCCGCGGCGCTGCCCAGCGCGCTCTGGTGCCCCCTCTCGCCCCCGTCCTCCTCGACTTCCGCGGCTACCCGCACATCATCCACCGCATCCTCGAGCTCGCGCCCGGCCCCGCCCTCCTCCGCCTCCGGGCCACGTGCAGGGACCTGCGCGCGCGCGCCGACGCCGTGCTCCTGCACCACATCGTCCGGGGGTCCGACGGCGTCATCCGCACCCCCGACAACACCGCGCTCCCCCGCCGCCGCTGGCTCAAGGCGGACAAGGAGCACGTCCACACCATCGAGTTCGCGCCCCAGGTTACCGACGACGACAACGTCGAGTCCACCGCCCTCTCGTGGGAGGACATCCCGGGGTGGGTCTCGTCTCTCGAGCACGTGCGCACCATCCTCTGCCCCGCGACATGGCACCTCTGCCCGCCCCTCCCTCCACACTCCACCTTTGTCTCGACACAGGTGCCCTTCCGCCCCGTGCAGTGCGAGCTCGCCCTCCGGCCTGGGGGGCGGATCGTTACCCTGGTGCGAGAGAAGCGTGCCGAGGCCGAGATGCCCGACTTCATCGACGAGTTTGGGAAGGAGAGCTACAACGCAACCTTCATCTTCCGGGAGCCGGAGCGGCGGAACCGATGGCCCGGCGACGTGCTCGGCCGCATGCTCGCGCTGCTGGGGCGCACAGTGGCCAAGCCGCACATCAAGCTGAACTTTACGTTTGTCAACACTGAGGCGTGGTCGAGCGAGCCGAGGGCGCAGCTGTGCGAGAAGATGCGTGTCGCCTCGGGCATGGACGAGGAGGAGTTTGCGCGCCGGGTGCGGTTCCTCTCGGTGGATGAGTACGCCGCGGCCGTGGGGCGGACCCAGTTCAGCCTCGAGCTGGGGCTGGAAGGGAGTGAGAGCTGAGGTACAGTACATGCGCACGGCACGAGAGCTGAGACAGGTACCATGCATCGCGTTCCTCGCGCTGGATCGCGCCATCGCCCCTACTGACTACTTCTCGATGGGCGTGCCAAACTTCTTCAGCAGCCCCTCGAGTTCCTCGTACACCTGGGGTCAGCGCACCCTCTCCAGGCCTACCTCTGGATAATTGGCGGAACTCGAGGAAGTCGAAGTGCTGGTTGATGCGGCACGCGAGCTCCAGGTCCTTGACGAGCGCGTCGGAATCCGCCTCCAGGCAGCGGAGGAGTTCGTCGCGCCGCGCCCCGGGCTTGCGAAGCATCTCGGCAGCGACCCAGATGTAGTGGACGAGGGCATGCTCCTCACGGATGGCAGCGCTGAGCCCGCGCTTCTCGAGGTCGGTGGGGGCCGCAGAGTAGGCGTGTCGCAGGAGCTCGGTCGCGCAGAAGTACAAACGCTCCCGGTTGGGCAGCTTGCGGAGGTGCTTGCGGACTAGTTTGTCCTTGGCGGCCTCGGCGGCGGCGGTGGCCTCAGCGTCGGTGCCGGCGGCAGTGATGGCCTCAGCGGCCGCGCTGCCCCCGCCAGCGCTCGGCAGTGCAGGGCTGACAGGGGTGGGGTTGCCGGCGGGTAGGTTGGCGGGGTTGATGTCGAACATCCTGTGGTAGGTGGTGAGAGTCGAAACAGAAGGAGCACAGTCCAAGGTGGGTCGAGGGCTGCCTGGTGGAGCGCCTCGCCCTCGGGCGACGAGAGTAGGTGTGCTCGCCAAGGACACTCCGGCCGTCGTCACATGCCCAATCGTGCGGGGCGAGGAGAAATGTGTAATAGGCCTCTCAAGGCTGGGAACGCATGCGTGGCGGCGCTGATCAACCACTGCGCATACAGTACATGTACCCTTCTCGACCTCTTCACTCTCAACCTCCTCAACCTCCCCACCTCATCCCCCTCACCTCTCATCACCACAACCTCACACCACCCTGCCGTCATGCCCGTCAACATGACCCAGATCGTCGCGCTGCGTGAGTACAGACCTCTGCATGACTCAGGCGACTGGGCAGACTGCAGAATCTGCCCTCCTCCCCTCGCTTCCGGCCCTCCACCTCTCCTCCTACCCGTCACGGTGGCTCTCATCCCTCAGATCGTAGCGTTGACACCCCCAGCCCGCTTCAAGACCCAGAACGGGGCCCAGATAGACCTCTTCGCAGTTGGCGACGACGGCAAGGTCTACACCTCGTGGTACTCGCCCCGCGGCCCCACCTATGCCCACATCACCACCGACTGGCAGAGTCTCGGCCACCCCCATGGCCTCCCCTTCGCCAAGGGCACCAACATCGCTGCCGCCTCCCGCCGCTACAACAACATCGACGTGTTCGCCATCGCCTCGGACGGCCGCTGCTACCGCGCGTCGTACACTAGCGTGAGCCCCAACAGCGGGTGGGCCGGTAAGCCCAACGGCGGGGGCGACAACTGGACGCGCCTCGCGGGCGGCGGCAAGTTCCCTCCCGGCGGGCCGATCGTCGCCGTCTCCCGCAGCCCCAACCACCTCGACATCTTTGCCATCGGCGCCGACGGTGACATCTGGGGCGCCTGGACCGCCGACGAGGGCACCTCCGACCGCTGGTGGTCCCTCAGCCGCCGGCCGGCTCGCCGCCCCTCACCGGGCGCTGCAAGATCGCCGCGGCCGCTGTCGGCGAGCGCGACTACCACGTCTTTGTCTCCGGGGAGCGCGAGGACGACATCTGGACGCGCGACGGCGACATCCAGCCTTGGACCCGCATCGCCGCCCCCACCTCGCCTAACGTGCTGCTCGCCGCCCTTCCGCCCGCGAGCGCCTCGCTCAGCGCCGTCAAGTCGCGTTACGGCGAGTGCGACGTCTTCGCCGTCTTCGACAACGGCGAGGCGTTCGTGTCCTGGACCAGCGGCGGGTGCCTGCACGCGCAGGAGTGGCACGTCTTCGACTCGCACGGCGGCAACCTCCACCCCGGCAGCCCCGTAATCGCCGCGGTCGACGACGACAACGTCGACAACTCTACCATCCGCCTCTTCGGCATCAACACCGACTTCACCGTCGTCACGACCACCACCACTCCCCGCAGCCGCACCACCCCGCCGCCCTGGGTCGAGCTGGGCGCCAAGGGGCAGTTCCCGCCCGGCACCCAGCTCGCCGTCGTCACCTCCGGCTGGCGCAGGCACCACCTCTACGGCGTGGCGCACGACGGCACCGTCCTCACCACCGACGTGCTGGAGGGCAAGGCTGGCGCGTGGCAGGCCATCGGAGGCAACGGGCGTGTCAAGTTCTGCCACGCGACGGGCGGCGTCCGCCCCCTCAAGCACGGGCAGCACAGCAACGCGCCCTCCGTCCAGGCCGAGACCATGCACCGCGACATCAAGCTCAGCGGCTCGGGATTCGCCCCCTTCAGCCACTACCAGGTCGTGCTGCGGCACTGCCTGGACCCCGCCGTGCAGCAGGAGTTCTCGGGCGGGGGCTATGTCATCGACCGCGCTGGCCGCCTCGCGTGCACCCTGCCTGTGCTCGACGTCAGTGCCGACGGCTGGCCTGCCGTCTCCAAGCCCGACTACATGCTCGAGATCAAGATCACCTGCGAGGGTGGGCAGGCGGCGAACACGTTCGTGCGCGTCCCCGACCTGGGCGCGGACTGGGACTGGTCTCGTGCCAAGTAGACTTTGTCTGTGCGAGATGTTATTCAAGTGCTGGTGCACCATTTTGAGTGCCACCCCTTGAAGAATGTCAGTAATGCAGCCGTATTTTGTAATGGACATTAGGAAGGTCACTAGCAAGCTTGTAACATCTCAAGGGGTTAGCCTTGGAGGTTTGGCCATTTTGGGCCGTTTTGGGCAGTCGCAGCCACTGTGGCGGCGTGAGTCCGCACAGGCCTTCCAGCATCTGGGGAGCTCTGAAGAGTTGGAGGACGACGTTGAGCGTCAAAAACGACGGCGCAGATCGCCTTGGAAGTCAGTCGCCGATTGACCTCCACTCTCCCGATCAGGCAATGCTTCACAACTCCACCATCGCGACTTTCGATCACAGCCATGCTAGCCAGACCTTTGCGCCCTCGTGCGACTGATCGCCAGCGAGCGCTGGCGCACAGGTGCCACTGCAGCAGGGTAGAGGCGGAGTCGTACATGATCTCAGGCACTATAGATGGTCTCAGGCACTATAGATCTACAGTACACATGGGATTATGCGAAGTGTTAATGCGTGTTCGGGGCGCTGTGTAAGCTCATGTACATCCGTCAGCGTACCTAGATGGCGCACTTCTTCTGCAGCGGCGTCATCTTGGGCTTGGACTTGTGCCACGCGTCGACAGCGTCGCGGAACCCCTTCTCGTCGACGAGGTAGTGCGCGACGACGTACTCGATCTCGTCGCGCCCAATGAGGTACTCGAGGCCGCGGTGCCCGTCCTTGAACTTGCGGGGGAAGACCTTGATGACGCGGAACGGCTTTGTCGAGTTGGCGGCGCGCTTGCGGGCGCCGTACACGTCCGTGCTCCCCTTGGTCTGGAGCTTGGGGGGTGGACTGGCGCGGCGCGGGCGGCGGCGGAGGGTGGGCGGCATGGCCAAGCTGTGTGCCGAGGAAGGTGTGTGGGGATGACGCGTGTGGCGCTGCGCAAGTGGAGCGGGGTGGAGGATGCGTGGTGAGGATGCTGTGGAGGGCGTGAGGAGATGGCGGTGGCGATTGGAGGAAGGTTAGTTGGATGAGTGATTGAGAGAGGAGAGAAGGTGAAAGTCGGATGTCACCGCATTTATACCCCTCACCACCCACAAGCATCCATCCAACCTTCCCTCCCAACCTTCCCTTCCCACCTTCCCTCCCCACCTCAGATTATCTGTGCATCTGTGTGTAGCCCTTCCCCATTGGCCCACACAGTGTCTGTGCGCGGAATGGCGCTGATCCCAGGGCGCAGACGCACAGACGCTAGTCACTTCTGGGCGCCCCTTCCCCCGTGCATCAACTACAAGAGCTACAGTTTACCACCACGGCATGGTCTGCACTACATTCTCCCCCTCCATACCTGCACCTTGGGAACGGTGAGGTACGGGGCCGGCAGCCGCTTCTGCCACTTCTCAATCTCCTTCACCGCCGCCCGATGGGTCTCCACCCACTCCTGCTCCAGCTCCACCACGGCCTGCAACCAGTCCTCGCTCTCCTTGATCTGCGCGGTGAGCACGGCGATTTCGGTATGCATCATGTCTTCGCGATCGTGGACGAATCGCTCCGCGGCGGAGAACGGGTACGCCTGCGCATTGCTGACCGAGATCATGGTTTCGGCGCTGGACAGGGTGCCGTTGGCGGACCAGATGGCGTAGTTGTCGTGCACCCACGGATTGTCACTCGTTGGTGGGGTGTGGGCGTTCAGGATCGTCTTGATCCAGAATAGCGTAACCGCGCGCCTCATGGCTTTCCACTCGTCCCACATGCGAGCCCGGTGCAGGAGGAGGGAACAGCGCTCTTTCTTCAACCCATGAAGTCGGCCTTGCTCCTGGAACCTCTGCTTGGCAAAGCGGTTCCGAGCCTGTGTTTCGAGGATCAAAAGCTCCGTGCGGTCGGCGCCAAGGATGTCAAGGAACGCCCCGTCGATGAGGACAGGTGTCGAGACAGCCCGCCGAAGCGCTTTCTCCCAGCGAGCATAAAGGATCGGGAAGCGATGAGGAATGGTGGGCTCCTCGAGGGCTGGGATCAGGACTCTGGTTCGCAGGTGGACGTACCTCGTAGAAGTTGGGTGCTGGCCGTGTGCCACTCGTTAATGGCCCGTTGGTGCATGGCCCCTTTGAAGGTACGATGAGGGTGAGCGAGCCAGGTCGTGGAGGGAAGGCTGGTCGGAGGCAGACAGCAGTCCCAGTCATCTGGGACATCTGACACCGTACTTGGAGGTGGGGTTGCCGTTGCACTGATGAAGGAGATGTGTGGTACTTTGGTTAGCACTGCCGTTGTTAGGGCTTGTTAGGGCGTACCTCCCGGCCCCAGACTCGCCGCTGATGCGAGACTCTCTGTGATGCCAGGGCTCTCCCCCAAGTCGGGGGTCTCCACAAAGGCCAGACTCTCAGCGGAAATGAGCACCCAAGAATCGGGCGTAGGTGAGCTGGGGCGGAGCGGGTACGCGTTCGCCTGGGGAGAATAGGGCGGGTCGTTGAGGGAGAGGAGAGAGACGGAAGATGACGGTGTTGAGCGTGATTCGCGGACAACCGCTAGCGTCAGCCGCTTCGGGACGTCACTTACGCTCCGTCCTGGGCAGGTCGACCAGTACGTTGGTGTTGAAGGTGTCCATGGTGTTGAGGAAGGTGACGGACGGCCGAGCGGTTTGGCAGAGGAAGGGTGGATGAGGAGTTGAGAAAGCGAGGGCTGAGGATGGTATAACGCGAAAATGAAGGAAACGGGTTCACGAACTGGCCGGGGTATTAACAAAGTAGGGAGAAGGTGAAGCGAGGGTGCGGATGAGATGGGATTGGGGAAGAGAAGCGAGGTGAATGGGAGCGAGTTTTGGGGAGGAGGGTTGGAGCAAGAGAGAGATATTGACGACGGCGGGTAATGGTGCGAGTCTATGAAGGGGGACGCGATGTTATGTGCAGGCCGTGCAGGGAAGGTGCATAAATACAAAACCGTAGGAAGGCGCAGTGTACCTCAAACCCAAGTGTGTCATCATGTCGTCCTCGACGACGCCCTTCCGGTAGAGGTCCACCTGGCATTGGCCGACTGTCTCCTTTATCTCGCTTGCCAGATCCGCGCGCCATCCTTCGATCTCGGCGTCGTGAAGCTCGCGCTGGACTTGGTTTATGCGGTCGGTAGACCTCTCGATGTCACGGCACGCCCTGGCGTAGGCGGAGGTGCATTTGAACTCGTCGAAGGGGATAGGGAGCCCGGGGTTGATCCACAGTTCGATGTCGTCGTCGGTGAGCCACCCGCCGTTTGACCACACTGCGATGTTGCCGTGCACCCAGGGTTCTACCTCGGTTGCTGGCCGTCCCCAGCGGTTCCTCATCGCCACCACGAAGCGCCCAGCGGCGGCATGCACCTGTATCCAGTCGTCGTAATGGAGGTCCTTGGTCACACCGGCGTTTTGATGCTCCAGCCTGGCGTTCATGAGGTGTTGGTATATGATGCCGCGCTGGTAGTAGCGGTGTTCCGCGTCGGTCGCTAGCTCGTGGGCGAGGAGATAGTCGGCCGCGAGGGTAGTGATATCGCGCCTGCGGATCTGGGCGGGGTCGTGGAACAGATGTTGGAGCTCCTCCTCCCAACGAGCGACGTAGTCTTCGGGTTGATGCCGGCGGTCGTAGGGATCGCCCTTCTGCACAACTGACGTCAGCGTCGACGGACGGGGTCACACCTGTGTAGTAGGCATGCCACGCCATACGCCACCAGCAGAACGCCTGCTGGCGCTTGCGGTGGATGTGCTTGTGCCGGGAGAGGGAGAGGCGAGCGGAGATCGAGAGGGTGAATCGTCGCCGGCGAGAGAGACGCGGGCGACAAATAGGTGTCGGTGGCGCCGGGAACTCTGGGTTGTTGGACATGACACGATGAGGAAGGGAAAGGTAAGAGGTTGAAGACGAGGAGAGTATAAAGATGGGAAGAAGGTCGATTCAAGCCGAGGAGATTATAGAGATGGGAGGAAGGTCAATGCAGCTGCGCACACTCACCTTGCACCGTCACCTTCCGCAACTGCAATCCAGCTACAGCGTCCACCTCTACAACCATCCACTACTGCTACTCTTTAGGCGTCCTCCGTGTCCGAGGAATCTCATCATTCCTATGCACCGTAGCCCAGTGGCCAGTGGGAGATAGGGGAGCCAAGGGTGGTTCATGTCACAGCGATCTCACACCAACCCGCACAACCCGGCGCTGTCAACCCGGCGCTGTCAACAACCTGAGACATCCACCACCGATGAGTGGCAAACTGCCACAGTCGTGCCTGGGACGAGGTGGAGGTGGAGGTGACCCAGCAATTTGCCGCCCATCGGATCCCTCCACCTCCATTCCACCCACACTCCCATGGCCATCCCCGCGCCTCCGGGCGCCCTCTTTGCCAACCTCGGCGACGCAGTCCTCGTGGAGGATGCGGACGAGGAGGTAAGTGCATGCTTAAAGGCGATTCTGGTCGCGCCCCCATTCCCCGATTCAGCTGGCGCCCACCCTCAATCTGCCCCCACTCATTCCAACCTTCCTCCTGCCTGCGCCTCGCCGCGCCCGCGCTCACACCAGATCATGGATCTCTATATTGGCCTCGAGGAGCACACGGGCGGGCTGGGGTATCTCGATGGCCGCGCACCCGAGCTGTCGCTCACGCTCGAGCTGGTGCCCACCGCTGTGGAAGTGGTGGTGGACGAGCACGCCAGCAAGCGGCGCATGCGGCGGAAGGAGAAGGTCAAGGCCGTCGAAGGTGTGTCGCTCGACGTTGTCGTGACGCAGGACCCGGGCGCATTGCGGGCACGGAGCGGCGAGACAGGCAGCGTGCTCTGGCGCAGCAGGTGAGTGCCTCTCACCTCGTTCGAACGGCCACCTTCCTCGCCCCCAGTCGGTGACCTTCCCCGCCGGGTCATGCTGCTCCTCCTCCCGGGATCAAGCTCACACCAGCTTCCATCTCGCACGGCAGGTCCTCACGCAGGCCCTCTTCCCATTAGCCACGCCGTTGCTGTCGCTCTCCGCGCTTGCCTCAGCCAAGGTCCTTGAGCTCGGGGCGGGCACGGGGGTGCTCGCGTCGCTGATCGCCCCTCTTGCCGAGGCGTACACCGCGACCGACCGGCAGGTGAACCTCAAGCTCGTGCAGCGGAACATCGACAACAATGCCACGGCCGCCGTGAAGGTCGCGACCAGGGCTCTGGGCGGAGAGCGGCTGCCCGCGACCACGGCCGAGCTCGACTGGGAGCAGGTTTCGGTGGCGCGCGCCCGCGCACAGGCCAAGGGCGAGACCTACGCCCTGCCCGCCGGCTCGCCAGGCGCCGACGCCGACCTCGTCCTCGGCGTCGACTGCATCTACAACGAGCACCTCGTCCAGCCGCTCGTGGACACGCTCGCGGGGGCGTGTGCGCGCGGCGCGGTGGCGTGGGTCGTGGTTGAGAAGCGGTCGCCGGAAGTGGTGAGTGATGCTGTTCCAGATCGCCCCCTTACCCAAACACTCGGGCGAGGGGTTGCTAGACTGAGACGCATGGGGTATCCGGCAGCGAGGTTACATGTCGTTCCCGCCTCCTGTCTCGCATCTCGAGAGACCGAGATTGAATGCCGTCTTGGTCGGCCATGCATCTTCCGCGTGACCTCTGTTCTTGCATCATCCGCAGCTAAAATGCTGCGGTCTCGTGCTGCCCCACCCCCACCTACCACCCCCACCTATCGTCCCGCCATTCTCGTCCCGCCATTCTCCATCACGCGCTACTGGTCACGGCCAACTTTCGGACGACGCTGACGGCAGCTGACGCACTTTGTCGATACATGGCATAGTGACCGGGCGGGGTTCACCATTGTGCGCCTGGGCGACGAGGCCATGGGCAGCTGGGAGGGGGAGCGTGGTCGCTGGGTTGGGTGGGTCGGCTGGACCAAGAAGACGACGTGACCTCGGCCGTGAAGCCGAGACCTGCGCCTAATCATGGCGTCCATTCTTTCCGCGGTTGTCCCTGGCCCAGACACACCAACATGGCGGCGTGGCGCTCTCTTCGCTCTCCTCGCGTCGGCCGATCTCACCATCTCCACATGCTTACATGACGTCGGAAGCTTACGCGTGAGAGTGGCATGTGTATGTAGACACGCTTGGCATCGCTGAGCGTGACTCATATTATGAATGTTTGCGTCCCAGACGCGAGATACGAGAAAGGTGCTGGATGGATGCGTCCTGCCAGGAGCCGACGCGTTTGTCCTCTTGTCTGTTCCCTGCGGTGCTTCAACCTTGCTTACAGCTTACATAGAGATCCGGAACGACGTTGTCAGCAACATGGCAGTCAGACGACGAGCGTGCATGCAGGACCGGCACCCGCGTCACCCTCTTTTCTACCATCCTTCTGTCCTCATGCACCCTCGGTCCAAATCGCCCCGGCCTGGCCACCCGGAAGACCCTGGGCAGACGATGGCTTCGTGCTCGGAGTTTGCAGCGATGGACACTCGGTCGGAAGTGGAACTGAATGGGAGTCAGGAGGAGAGAATGAGGGTGACTAGTCAAGATAGCTGCCAGACGAGAGGGAGAACAGAGCCGTGTCAGGGGTCAGGGGTGCTAGTCCATATTTTTAGGGAACAAGCGCCAAACACACCGTCCGTGCCATCTGTTGCTGCTCTGCCCCTCTGCCCTCTGCCTCTCTGCCCTCTGCCTCTCTGCCCCTCTCCCCCTTGTGCATGGTGTGCCTGGGTGCCGACCCGGCGGGTGGATGCAGCGCGCGTCTCGTCGTGGCCCCTCGCCCTGCCCGGCCTGCCCCCTCGCCCTCCCCCCATCCCTCGCCTCGGACGGCTCTCTTGGCTAGCTAGCTCGCTAGTCAGAGTGAATGGGAGCGTAGCGCCTCGTACCGTCTCGCCATCTCTCTCACCCTTCTCACCATCATCCATCTCTCTCCATCCCATCCCTCCTCGCTCCTCTCCTCCCTTCCACACTCCCTCGTCGCTCTTTACTCCTTTCTCTACCATCTTCTCCCTCTCCTTACCTTTCAACCAGCCACACTCCCCACACACCGCCATCCCTTCACTCACCTACCTTGCTCGCGTTCTTCCTCTTCTCAAACCCCTTGCTTCCCCACACTAAAGCACCAACCCCCCCTCCTCCCCCCTCGAATCACTTTCTCGCACCAACCTTCAAGTCGCGTACACAGGTCACACGCCTATCCCCGACTTGATCTTTTGACTCTTTGACTACTTCTCCCCCAAAAGGTGAGTCGCTATCACTCCATCATACGCGCGCGGTCACCCATGGAGGGGTTGAGTTGGGGGCTTGGTTGGGTGTGGGTGGGGTTGACCACGGTCTCATAGTTTTGAGGACCGCGTGTTGGTAGTGATGGAGATTGGGTGACGCCGCTATGACCATCTCTTCCGTCCCTTTGTCTGTGCTGACGCCTCGACGCCTTCTCCTCGTTGTGTCCCGCCCTGTGCACTTTGCCATTTCTCTCTCCTTCACACCCTCCCTCTCTATCGCCCACGCCAATCTCTCGTTCGCTCTTCCCACTCCAGTCTACCCAACAATGGCCTCTCAACAGACTGGAGTCGTCGGGCCCCCCGCCCAGGCCTCGCCGACGCCTTCGAACACTCCTCAGCAGTCGTCGGCTCCCCCTCCCCAGCAGTCGTCTGAGAGACCTACTCCTTCGTCCAGCAACAACCCTCCCCCGTCCTCTTCGGCGCCGCCTCCTCCCTCTTCGTCTCCCGAGCCGTCCACCCCCCCGCCTGAGCCGTCCTCGTCCGACACTCCTACTCCCTCGGTCGAGACGCCCACGACCACCCCAACCACGTCGGCGACCCCATCCGAGTCCTCTGTGGTCCTGGTGACCAGCACGAGATCATCCTCGTCGGCGATCGTTTCTTCGTCTTCGTCCGAGTCGTTGACCTCGACCCTCACCCAGACTAGAACCGTCAACCAGAGCGGCCCTGCCCTCAACACGAGTGGTCGTGCTACCAACTCGGCCGCTGCCGGTAACGCTGGCAGCGACTCCAGCTCGGGCCTTTCTGGCGGTGCCGTGAGTTGACCTGCAGCGCTGAGCGCGTTTCAGAAGAATCCCCCGCTGACCCTGCAGATTGCTGGCATCGTCATCGGTGTCATTGCCGGTATTGGCCTCATCGCCTTCCTCGCGACTGGCTACCTCCGCCGCCGCTCGCGTGCGCGCCGCACTGCCAACCGCTCGTCCATGTTCGAGCCCTGGCAGACGGCTGTTGCGACCGAGGACCCCGGCTACGAGAAGTCGTCGTACCCCATGGACACTCAGCCCTCGTTCCCTCCCGGTGCCGACCAGTTCGACCCCAACTACGGCTACCAGCAGGGCGGCTTCCAGCAGTACCCGGACGCGTACGGCCAGTACCCCAACCAGGGCCAGTTCGCTGCTGGCTACCCTGAGGGTGCTGCTGTCGGTGCGGGCGTCGGTGCTGGTCTGGCTGGTGCCGGTGTTGGCGCCTACGGTGCCCAGCAGGGCTTCGAGGGCCCGACCTCGCCCCAGCAGAACCCCGCTGACGCGCCCCACCCCATGTCGCCCCCTGCCTCGTCTGCTGGGCATGCCGCTGCCGCTGCTGGTGTCGCTGGCGCCGCTGGCGTCGCCGGTGTTGCCGCTGCTGGTGCCGCTGCTGCGGGCGGGAACGCCCCAGAGGGTCTTCACGACGGCATGATGGTCCGCGTCAAGGTTGGCTTTGTGCGCTCCCTCGAGGACGAGCTCGGTGAGTACCAGATCTTCTTTTTTGCTTGGCGCAACCGTGCTAACGCGCAGCCATTACCCAGGGCCAGCAGCTCTACCTCCACACGACGTACGACGACGGCTGGTGCCTGTGCGAGGACGACGCGCACAACCGCGGTGTCGTCCCCGTCAGCTGCCTCGAGCCCTGGACGCAGTAAGTGTGCCCGAGGCTTGTGCCAAAAGGCGCGAGCTGCGCACGCGCACATGCTCCATCTCGATCCCCCAAGTAGATGCGTGTGTAGCTTCGACACCTGCACATGCCAGCCGTGTACCCTACCCTGGCCGGGCGGACGGCGTGTACTGGTGCGCATGCCCGCAGGTAGATCCTGCTGTCGCCCGGTCAATGGACACTCTTTAGGTATATTGTTTGGATGTATGGTTGTTGCTTTCGAGGGTGGGGGGGGGGAGGGGGTGTGGGTGGGTGTGGGGGTGTGGGCGCTAGGCAGCAGGTGCGCTCAGTGGGTCCAGGCAAGCCTGCCCAAGCGGGGATCGAGTGCGAGGCAAGCTGTAAACAGGGAGTAAGCATTGCGTGCGCACGTGAAGAAGACACACGCGGCGATGAGCTCATAGTGGCATGGTGGCGCCCATGGCGACCGATGGCGGGTGCGAGCGTGCGAGCGCGAGACAGCTCCGAGATCCCAGACGCAACGCAACACGCCGCCCCGTGCCTGTCCACCAACCTCCACCGCAACATACCACCCAGAATCCGAAATCACTCTTTCTTCCTTTCGCAACACCATGCTCCCCATCGTGGCCGCCGTCGCCGCCGTCCTAGCCAGCATCCTCATGTTCGGATTCGGAAAGAAGCGCTTCGACCCCGCGGGCCAGGTGAGTGCCGAGAAGAGGGACGGAGGTGCCGCGGCGGCGTGGCCACCCCAACCTGCGGGGCGAGAGCTTGCGGTTTGGGGTCGACGGTCCTGCACTGGAGGGCACGACACCTTCCTCGTCACCTCCTCCGCCGTCACACCCATGTCCCCACGACTTCCTCCTCCGCCCCTCCAGTGGCGTCTCGCTCCCCACGACCCGCTCACCGCCCCCCGCCCCCCGCGCCCCCCCCACCCCCCACCCCCTGCCTCCAACGGCCCGCTCACACCAGTTCTGCTACATCCCCGGCGGTTCCGCCGGCCTCGGCAAGTCGCTCGCGGCCGAGCTTGTGCGCCGTGGCGCGCACGTCGTGATCGTTGCGCGCGGCGCCCAGCGCGCAGAGGAGACGGTCGCGGAGCTCAAGGTATGTTGTCGTGAAGCTGGCCACCGATCACCAGGCGGTGCTGGCTCGCTTCCGTGCAGTCGTCGGCTCGACCGTTACTCCTTTCCACCTCCCCTTGATGCCTCCTCCTATCGAGATTGGCGTGGTTCCCGCGCTGGAAAGTCCGGCCGTCCTCCGTCGAGCGCCCCCGCCCTCCGCTCACACCACTCTCCGCTCCCCCCGCTGGCCTTGCCCTCCGCTCACACCAGGCCCTCGCCAAGCCCGAGCAAAAGGTGCTCTTCGTCACCGCCGACCTGTCGGACCAGGATGCCTCGGCGCGTGCACTGCACGAGGCTGCCGCGTCGTTCGGCGGGCGCGCGCCCGACCACGTCTTCATGTGTGCGGGCATGGCACGCCCCATGCTCTTCATTGACACGACGCCCGACGACCTGAAGCGGGTAAGCTAGAAGGTCTGTGTGCTTCAGCTGACAGCAGAACTTTGACGGCGTGTACTGGGTCTCGGCATGGACGGCGCACGTGAGCTGGCATCCCCGTGTTCGAGCTCACCCCAGGCGGCGGTCCAGATGATGGTCAAGCAGAAGGTGCAGGGCTCGCTCACATTCGTCTCATCCTTCCTCGGGTACACGGCGTTTGCGGGCTATTCGCCGTACACGCCGGGCAAGTTTGCCCTGCGCGGTGAGCTGAGGCGCCAAGGCTCCAGCTGACCACAGGCCTCGCCGACTCGCTGCGCAACGAGCTGCTCATGTTCGGCATCAAGGTGCACCTCTACATGCCGGCGGGCATGCTCTCCCCCGGCTACGAGGAGGAGAACAAGACCAAGCCCAAGATCACGCAGAAGATCGAGGAGGGCGACAAGCCGATTTCGTGCGACGCGGCGGCGGCGATTCTCGTCAAGGGCATCGAGCGGGGCAACTACCAGATCACGAACGACTTCATCACGGACCTGGTGCGGGTGAGCGCGAAGGGTGCGGTGCCGGGCAACGGCGTGCTCGACGTGGCGTATGGCGTCATTGGTGCCGTGAGTCAGCTGTTACTTGTGGCATTCAGCTGACGGCAGATCGGCCTCCCCATCTGGCGCATGATCACGGACAGCCAGGCGCGCGGCGCCGGAAAGGAGGTCGAGGCGGGCCTGCAGGAGCGCGGCTTCTACGCGTAGAGATAGATCATATGTGGATACATCAAGGCGTGTGTGAGACGTAAGACCCGGGATGATGTCTAGAGATGGGCTACTCGGCCTTCTTGAAGTAGGACGAGGTGACGGCCTGCCCGGTGACGAGGTTGAAGACGGTCTCGCCGGCCGAGAGGTAGCCGTCCGCGAAGGAGCGTATCGACGACTCGGGGATCTGGGTGGTGTCGGGACTGCAGCCAGGAGCGAAGCGGCAGAGTGAAGCAGGGACGGGGCAAGTAGCGAGCGGGTGGAGCGAACGGGAAGGAGTGTATGGGCAGGAGTGAGCCAGTGAGCGGGTAGGCGGGGCAAGGAGGAGTGACCCGTCAGAGCGCGTGGTGAGAAGCGGCGGTGTCGCGTGCGCGGAGCGAGAGCGCGGAGAGTTGCCGAGGTGGTCCGAGCGCGAGCGCAGACGAGGGGGGGGGGGGGGGGTGGGGAGCAGCGCGCCGAGGAGATGAGGGAGGGAAAAGAGCGTCAGCGTCGATCCCAGTGGCATGTGGTGTCGCAAGTCGAGCGCGGGGGTGTGGCGTCGCGGCACACATATGATCACGCGCCGGCCGCCGGACATGGCGCGCGCGAGCACACGCGCTCGGCGCTCTTCTCTAGCAGGGCCAGGCAACCAGCCGCAAGAATCACCGCCTGCGCTAACTGCGCGCCACCCGCCCGCAGCCTGGACTCACGCAAACCCAGTCGTCTTCTTGACGCCCGCGAGGACGGCCGAGATGGCGATCGCGTCAAAGCCGAGGTGGAAGAGGCGGCCGAGCATGGTGAGCGAGGACGAGGGGCAAGTCGAGGGGGCGGCGGAGGAGCGGGCTTTTAGGTGGTAGCTGGAGCGACGGAGCGAAGACCGAGACGAGATAGCAACGCCGAGCGCGAAAGACGGCCGGACTGATCCGCAGGCGCGTCGCGCCGGCACCCCAGATCAGCGGAGATCTCTGAACTCCGTCTGCCCCACTCCACCACTGTCCGTAGCCGAGGGTAGCGACGGGGAGCGAGCGGCGTCATGTGCGGCATGCTGTGCGCCGACACCGCCTCGCTCCGTGCTTCTGTCCGTCCGAGGCCAACCTTGTCCCGTCGCCACATCCATTGACCCACTCACACTCCCGCCTCCCATCCCACCCCGCATCCCACCGCCATCGCCATGAAGCTCGACGCGCGCCAGCTCGTCGCGCGCATCATGCCCCGCCGCGACGAGGAGCCCCCGCCCCCCTACTCGCCGCGCGACCCGTTCCTCGCCCCCCGCGGCGCCGGGCTGCCCCTCACGCGCTCCATCTCCCCGCGGCCCCTGCCGACGCCGCCCACGAGCCTGCACCGCGCGATCTCGGCGCCGTCGCGGCGCGACACCTGCCCGAACCGCGCCTCAGCGTCGCCCGCCTCGCCGACGTACGCGCCGCTCTCCACGGCGTCGACCTACATCCCTCCGCAGGCCATCTCCAGCGCCCAGCCCCGCTCTCTCTCTCAGACCCACCCGCCCCCCAGCCACCCGCCCCCCCGCCCAGCCCGCCCCTCCGTCGCCGTGCCCCGGCACCGGTCGCCACCCGCCCCGTCCCCGGCGTACGCGCCGCCGCCGGCGCGCCGCGGCCCC
The DNA here is from genome assembly GCA_023630115.1 of Cutaneotrichosporon sp. PK4640. Lineage (NCBI taxonomy): Eukaryota > Fungi > Basidiomycota > Tremellomycetes > Trichosporonales > Trichosporonaceae > Cutaneotrichosporon > Cutaneotrichosporon sp. PK4640. The sequence goes on along the minus strand of JAMALN010000394.1, from coordinate 4,846 downwards.
GCGTCCCTCGGCACGCTGCCCGTCGCGCTCGTGCACCGCATCCTCATGCTCGCGCTCGATCCGGCCGCGACGCCCGACGCCTGGGCATGGGACATGGAGATGGAGCGCGGGCGCCGGCTGCACTGGCTGTTCCGCGACCTCCGCGCCGTCGACCGGCGGTTCTACCTGAGTGGGTATCTTGACCTCTCCCCTTCCATCGGCCCTCCCCGCAGCTCTCGCCCCACAGCTCTCGCTCCGCCCGAACCACCGCTAACCCCAGTCGCGACCTCCATCCTCCGCGACCGCCTCCTCCCGACCTACACCGCCCTGCTGCAGGTACCCTCCTCGTCGCCGCTCCCGCCGCCGGGCGCCGACTCGTCGGGGCAGCCCGTGTTCGCCGCGCGCTCCCGCGAGGCGGCCGTGCTCGACCGCTTCGTCGCGATGCGCCTGGGCGAGGACCTGCGCCGCCTCGAGTCCACCCTCTCCGAGGACTCGGGGGAGGAGGACGTCCTCTTCAGCCGCCTGCAGCCGGCCGCGCGGGTCGAGGACCTGCTCCTCCGCCTGCCCGCGCACCTGGTTACCCCGGCCGTTGACGGGCTGTGCGTCGGCGAGCTGCGGCAGGCGCTGCCGCTGCCGCATGCGCATGTCGCCGTGACCCTGAGCCCGCTGTGGGCGCAGCTGTGGCTCAGTTACAGCCCCGTCAATGCGCCGAATACGCGGGGCGGGCGGGCGGGACGAAGCCTGGTTGTCGAGGTGCGCCGCGAGAAGAACCCCGAGGACATGGTGCGCGCGTTCGGGCAGGCGCTCGAGTGGATGAGCAAGGGCCGGATTGGGTGGGGGTGGAGCTTCCGCTCAAGCGGATAACCTGTAGTCTCTAATGCTGTGATCATGTACTACAATGTAGTGTCTAGTTCTCTTTGCTCTCCGCGACCCACCTGCGCACGGCCTTGCGGCTCTCGGCGAGGATCCATGCGCGCCGCCACCGGTCCTCCCGCCTGTCTTCTCGCCCGTCGGCGGTGCGGTCGAACTCTGGTGGCCCGCAGCCCCAGTCGCGCCACAGCCGCACGATGGCCGCACACACCGGCGCGACGTCGTCCCATACCACGTCGAAGAGGAGGTACCACCCCTCCGGGAGGGGGATGTGGCGCATGCGCGTGGCGAGCGTGATGCTCGCGACGGCGAGGACGTGCGTCGGGTGCTGGGTGTAGAGGGGGGTGAGGAGGCTGGCGTCAGCTTTGAAAGGGCAGAGCAGCTGGCCGAGGACCCACGCGTCATTCAGGATCGACCAGCAGAGCTGCGCGACGCCGTCGTCGAACACGAGGTCCAGGATCTTGAGGTAGTTGATCACGTGCGAGTACGGGAGGTCGACCTGGGTCAGCTGGACCTCAACAAACCGCACCTGCATGTTGAAGCCGAGGCGCTTGAGCACCTGCAGCTCGTTGTACTGGATCGCCTCCTTCCCTGGTATCAGCTGCCTGGGCATCTTTGAAGCACGCACACTCCCAGAAGACCGTTGAGTGGAAGCTCGGCACGGCGAACGCGAAGCCCTCCCACATCCCGTCCGCGGGGCGGAGCGCCGCCCCCGCCGGCAGGGCGAGGAGGTGGCGCACGCGCGCCTGCAGGAACATGTACGTGTTGATGATGTCGCGGAGGCGCGCGGGCGTCTCGTTGAGCTTGGTCGCGAGGTAGAGGCACGAGACCGAGAGGTCCTGGGGTCAGCTAAGTAGGAGGTGGACCCACGTTGACGCCAAACGACGCGAGCGAGGACACATAGAAGAAGCGGTGGAAGATGACCTGCGCCGTCGCGAGCGTGCTCTGCGGCCTGGGGTCAGCTGGACCGGAGGGTGGCTTGCAGCTTGAGCATGACGCCGGCCTCCTGGATCATCATGCAGCCCACGGTGCGGAGGTCGGCCTCGAGGTGCGCGGGCACGCCGTCTGCGCGCGAGGGCGGCCGCGCGATCTGCCGCGCCGTCGCGAGGGGGTGGGGCGTCGGCGGCATGGCTAGCGAGCCCAAGTGGAGGATGGGGTGGAGATGAATGGCGTCAACAATGCCTGTGGATGGACTTGTCCGGTGGAGGCAGCTAACCGGAGAAATCCCTGAAATGCGCAATCAAATCCACGTGGCAAAAAGTTCTGTCCCTGCTGTTCATGGTCGTCAGACAATACTCCTCGGCCGCCATCTTGCCACCTACCACCACCTAATCAACCTTAGATAGCTAGACCATGTCCGACGACGACTGGGGTGGGTTAAACGATCTCACAGGGCTGACCGCAGACGTTGACGAGCCCTCCACCGGGACCTCTACCCCTGCGCCCGTGATGCCGCGCCCCGCGCAGAACAAGTGGGCCGGCGAGGACGAGGAGGAGGTGAGTTTGTGTGGGGAGGGGAGGAGAGGATGGAGGGGAGGAAGCGAGAGACGGCAGAGGGAGAGGGGGGGACGGGGGAGAGGGGGTAGATGGGCAGTTGGAGGCGGAGGAGATGTCGCGATGCGCTACGTGATCCCCCATTGTCCATGGCCGTGAGGCCTGTGCGATGCCCCTTCGCGTTCACACGCGTCTACCGCGGCTCCCCTGGCACCGCGCGCGCTCGCAGTGGCATACCCAACGGCCTGCGCGAGCTCCACCTCAGCTCCCTCGTGCCATCCCGCGGCTCGCTGCGCTCGAAACCGCTAACGCCAGGACGACTGGGACGTCTCCGACAGCGAGAAGAACGCCGCGCCGGCACCGAAGAAGGCCGCGGTGGCTGCGCCCAAGAAGAAGATGACGCTCAAGCAGAAGCTCGCGGAGAAGGAGAAGCTCGCGGCCGAGAAGAAGGCGCGTGGCGGCGAGGACGACCTCATCGACGAGCGGACGGAGCAGGACCGCCGCCGCGAGGCACGCGAGAAGGAGCTCGAGGCCGACCTGGCCGTCGCGTCCGATCTCATGGGCGGCATGGAGGTGTCTGCTGGTGAGTTCTAGTCGCGCCGGGCGCGAGGCTGTGGGAGGTGGTTGGGAGGCTGGAAGATCCCGCTACCAGCCTCTGGCGCCTTCACCACCTCGCCCATACCCACCTTGCTGACCCCAGGCGACTCGCTCAAGGCTGCTGTCTCGGCCAACCCCAAGACCAAGGCCGACTTCACCGAGCTCTCGGCCAACATTGTCGCTGCGCTCGTCAAGAAGCACGAGACGAACGGCCTGTTCCCCGCGTTCGTCGAGCAGCTCGCCAAGGACCTGTGCGAGAGCCTGAACGCCGTGCAGACGCGCAAGGTGTCGAGTGCGCTCTCGGTGCTCGGCAACACCAAGCAGCAGGAGGAGAGGGACAAGGCCAGCGGCAAGAAGAAGGTGAGTTGCGAGACGCGTAGCGTCGAGCTACATTCGGGAGAGGCAGGGAGCAGGCCGAGTGGTAAACTGGCCGTGCCGAGGTACAGGTCCTAGCTCTGGCCATCGTCCTATGCCTGCGGCTCCCCCGCCTCCCCTCCCCATCTCCTGGGAACTCGCTGACATGCAGGGTTCGGCCAAGCCCAAGCTCGGCGCAACCAAGGTGATCAACAAGGTCGACCTGGACGCGTACGACGACGTCCTCGACGACGACGACTTTATGTAGTGTGCTGTGGGCCGCTGTAGATCGATGTAGACGTGCAGAGTGGAGGGGCAGGGAGGCGAGCGAGCTGTGGTGCACAGGGCTGAGGCTGGGCAGGCGCGCAGGGTGGTGGTGCCCCCTCGAATCGCCACCCAACGGCGGCGCCACATATGCGGCGCTATAGAAATTTCCGGGCCATCTCAACCCACGTTAGTGTAATGTCGACAATGTCGCTAATGCCATTAGGGTATCCTTTTGCTAGGGTTAGCTGTTCTGACAGTGAGGATCATATCCGAGTCGAACAAATTGCTAGTTGAAAAAAACATCCTACTCCTTCTTCTCGTCTTACGGCGTTGAAGAGAATTTCTGGAACACTTCCGCACGACGGAAAGTAACATTACCTTTTACCTTTTGCCACTTGCCCCAAGTACATGCATGGGCACGATGACTGATGCTGCGAGCACTGGGACAAGGCCGTGGGTGGGGTGGGGTGGGGTGGGGTGGAGTGACTTGCTCAGCAGTCCCACCACCAAGTCGAACGGGGGACCAAATAAGCATCCGCTGACGTAACGCCACGCGTCCTCGAGCCATGACGCCCGTTCGAGCACTGTGCACGGAGCGACCACGGCCATCGTGCATCGTGATCTTGCCGCATCCTCCTCTCCATTCATCCCCCTCACTCCCTCGTCGTATCGTCAACGATGTCCGCGGGCCTGCCAAAGCGTATCCTCAAGGTACGTCTTCCCCAGCTGCGTGCCGCGCGGGAAGGAGCTGACCCGTGTCCTCCTCATCCTCGGCTTCCTCGTACCCGCTCAACCGTTCGTGTCCCGGCTCACTGCCGCGCTGTCAATTGCCTTCGCCTCGCTTCCACCGCCTCGCTTCCCCCTCACCTCATGACGCCGTGCCCATCGCGTCCGTTGCGACCCGCTACTGCGGCCCCTGCGCGTCAATCCGATCGTGCCATCACGCGCTTCGCGTCATCGAACTACCCGGCCCTCGCACGCAACCGCGAACCGCTGCCCCACTACTCGGCGCCCGACGACTGCCTATCGGCCTGCTGGCACCGCCCTCCTTCGGCACTGCGCCCGGCCCACCGCCCGACGATCGCATCGGCCCACCCTCCGCCCTCCCTGCCCGCTTATCCGCTCGCTTCTTGACCTGATGCGGTGCTGATCCATCGCTCGTGACGTCCCACTTCTCCTTTCCTCCCCATCCCCCTCCGGTTCCACCAACAGGAGACCGAGCGTCTCATGTCCGACTCGCCGCCCGGCATCACCGCCGCGCCGCACGACGACAACCTCCGCTACT